>JAOTRQ010057490.1:0-14077 GCA_028565875.1 Hoplisoma paleatum | reverse complement strand
CAGAGGTATGGACGACACTGACAGTAGGGTGACCACCTGTCCCGCTTTACGTTGCACTGTACAGCAATTTTACCCTTTGTCCCGCATCATGCAAATTGAGCATTCTGTCTCATTCCTGAAAAGCCACGAATAGACTCTTGACTTTTGTCCAATATCTCAGCTTAAGGTTCTTCAGATTTCCTTTGTTTCTTTTGTAACAATCTCCAATGATTCTACAAAATGGATTTGTACAAAATTAATGCATCCCTCCCTCCTAATTTAGCATAACAAATCCAACACTGGGGACCCGAACAGTGTCCAATGTCGTTATTCAAATGATTTCTGCATCATTTGCACCAAGCCAAGAGTGATTGATATATATCAAGGGGTTGAGGGGTTGATATATTTCTTTCCCAAAACATTCCACAATTTCATAAAAACACAGATTTAGGCAAATGAGCCCTTAATGACATGATCTCAACATCTGTATCGTGTAAGCTTTCACAAAGCAGGAATTCATGGATGCGCTGCCATTAATAAAAGAACATTGTGTGAAGATGAAGAAATTACCGAAGGAACTTAAAGCCTCGAACCCAACTTGTTTTTTAAGGATTTAAGCAAGGTAATGGAGATCTTCATTGTCACTGCTCAAAGTTTTATACTAAAAACTAAAAATTTTATACTTGAACTATAAAATTGCTTTAAACATTTCCTCACTAGCAATTCATGACTTTATTTCTAAAAGAATTAAAGACCTCAATTTGCCATCAACGTTTTCCTTTGAAAAGAATCGAATATTGTGAGGAAGATGAGTTTTAACAGCCCATCTTTCTTTCCTAGACATAAATTAGCTGTATTCAGATTCTCAAGCACCTGCTTAGCAGATAAAGCTTTACGGGCCACATTAAATACAGAATATGTCATAAGCACGCCCATATCATTTTGTAGCAAATCAAAAAGACGCTACCATACACACTGGTTCTTAATCTGTCCAGAGCTGGAGGTACGAGTTTAACCACAACCCTAGATATCCTGTTTAGAAAGCATAATTTTACACTTATTTCGGACAACCTCTACATTGCTTTTTAAATGTGTTGTCCTAAAAAAGAAAAGAAAAATGCTTTGGCAAACCTTTGTGCTACTCTGTCAGCAAGTGCCACAAATAACACAGCGCATGATAAAGCTGATGGGCCAGCAAGCCAGTGGGTCCACGGGCGGCTTTGAGGGCTGCTGACGACGATCTATAAAACACAGCGCGTCACATGAGTGTAAAAGAGAAGATCTACGGCCACTCTCCGAATGGCAATTAATCATGCTGAGCTCCGTAGGAGGCACAGAGCGTTTTATTAGCACCGCTGTAATGCATCGGACTCAACACCAAGATGCCGCTAATTGCTAAAAAAAGATGAGCGCCTACGACACCTGAAAAACAGAAAGTGAGTGGCAGTAGGTAGAACAATTTATGGGGTGTTAAAAGGAAAATAGAAACTCCGTTGCACAGTATGATGCCAAACCTTACCTCTCATAACAAGATTTAGCAACGTTCTCCTCCCCCACACTATTTTCCCCAGTGAATGCAAGTATTTGTGTACCACAGGTTAGAACTTTTATTCATTTTCTACACAACGAGAGTTATAATTAAGAGTCCGGGATATAAAGACAGGGACTATTTGGTAAATGCCAAGCAAGATCAGGGTTAAATTAGTTTGTGCTGTGTTAAACCTACAAAAAATAATACCAAGTTTGGGAGTATGATAACAACGTAACTCGTAATGTACTAAACTAGAATCAAAGGTACAGTTGAGCCAATAAATTCGGACCAACTCCCTTATATGTTATTACATATTAGGATACTTTATGGACAAAAGCACAGAGCACCCAAGAGTCGGATACGTCTGGAGACTGGTAAACACACACACACACACACACACACACTAATTATTAATCAATAAGCCCATTACTGAACTAAGAGTATATCCTACTCATTTACTTTACATTTTGTGGCATCGCATTTGGTCTAATTTCAGTTTCAGCATGTCAGGATCAAAATGTTAACATTTCTAATTCTAAATAAATTTCATTTTTGTAACAACTCTAATGGAAAGCCATTCAACACATACAGTGACTGATATAACTGCCCAAGTACATGTGATTCATGAGGTTTTAAATGAGGATTTCTAAGAAGGTTATCTGGTTATCTTTTATGTTATCTGTAAAAGAAATTTGTACAAACATGCACTATTTTAAGAAAAACGTTTGCACTTAATTAGTAGTTGTAATTAAAACACAATGAACACATCATTTGCATGAAAATTTGCATTCATACTGAATTGTGTTCATCTAATTGTTGCACATGGTTGTAAATTAACCTTCATTAAATCAATAAAAATGTTATGCCTGCCCAGAGAAATTACTGAAACACTAAAGCAAATGAAAGGATATCTATAAAGGGCTACATGGAGGTC
This sequence comes from Hoplisoma paleatum, assembly GCA_028565875.1. NCBI lineage: Eukaryota > Metazoa > Chordata > Actinopteri > Siluriformes > Callichthyidae > Hoplisoma > Hoplisoma paleatum. The sequence goes on along the minus strand of JAOTRQ010057490.1, from coordinate 11,633 downwards.
ACACTTTTAAAGACCTCAATGGTGTGAGCCAACTACAATGGCCTATTAAATTGAATGGGCAAAATACAGAAAAGGATGATAGCATCTATAAATACAACTGTTGTCTTTATTTACTTTCAGCCTCAGAGTTTTTTTTAAAGACTGCAATGTAGTTTTGGAACAATCATTTCAGACGTGTTGAAGTCACATGACATATAAGAAAATATGAACAATATAATATATAAACAAGGTTTCCGGTTATTTAGTATATCCACTTTATAACTTCATCAACATAGATCATTATATGAATAAACAGAAATGCACAACGTGCTCATCGATGTAATAATTCAATCCACCATCTTGTGACAGAAATGTGATTCAGTTCAGAACATCATGATAGTGAACGATGTTAATCTGGCAACAACATGCCACAGATCTCTATCTATCTATCTGTCTATCTATTCGTTCATCGTCCATTTTTTCCAGTTCCTGTGGTAGGACGTTAATGTTTGGAGCAGAATTTTCCGTCCGGATGCCCTTCCTGACAACAACCACCAGTAAGTGGTGGGATGTTGTGAGACTACTGGACAATTTCACATTTCCGATCAACATAGTGCATGTTTTTGGACTGTGGGATGAAACCGGAGTACCCGGAGGAAACCCACGCTGACAAGGGGAGAACATGCAAACTCTGCACAGAAAGCCCCCGGCCCGACCCGGGGATCGAACCCGGGACTTCTTGCTGTGAGGCGACAGTGCTGAACCACTCAGCCACCCTGCCGCCTAACAACATGCCACAGATAATATTTATAATATAATCCTAATCTGGAATCTTTACACAAGAATCTATACACAGAAACACAAAATCCTTATTCAACGGCAGTTGTCAAACCATGGTAACGCTGATGAACACTTTAAAACAGTAAATGCAGTAAATCATTTTTGATGAAAATGTGAAGCATCATTTGGCATAGTTTGTACCTACCTCAAACTTAAAAGAACATTCAATATTTAGATAAGATAAATACAGTATATTATAGGAGAAATTGTATCATGCACCAAGTAACCTAAAATATATTGCACGGTGGGTAGAGTGTATCGTTAAATCCCTAGTAATTATTCAAAGGGTTGCCAGATCTGATGCAACACAATGTCTCCCAGAATGTGCAGTTGTTTGGGTCCGAATATAAAGTACATTTTTTATCTCTGTTTTTTTGTAGCATACACCTGCTTTGTTCACATTGATTTAGCTATTTCGCTATTTTGTTTCGTTGTGTTCTTTAAGTAATAATAATGACATTTTTTGACCAGTGCACCTGCTATCTAATCCACATTCAGTTGAGAATGTATTTGGGACACTCACTGGCCTCAGGTCTCTGTGGCATGTATATTATACGTGTTTTAAACATTTCTTTAATATTTTACTAATTGTTCACTTGGTTGCATTAAGTAATTGATGCAGATTTGCCAGCTGCGCTATTGAAAGCTATCATGCTGTGAATCTTCCGTTTTACCCTATCCCTAAGGTGTTTTATTGAATTCAGATCTCCTGATTGAGAAGGCCATTAAAGTACACAGAACTCATTAATATGGTAATAAACCCAGTTTACAATGACTTGTGTTTCTAACGTGGTGCCTCGTCATGCTGTAATTAACTATCATAAAACTGTTGAATGCAACAATTATCAGATGATTCGACTATGACGTTAAAATAATGATTGGTTGATATAAGGAGGGCTCAAAAAGAAAAAAATCTCTACACTTCTACACTAGAGATTTATTAATCTTAACCATAATCTAAATGGAAGCTTTTTAGGGACAGTGTAGCCTAGTGGGTAGCGCGTTGGGCTGGGAAGGTTGGGGGGTTCAAAACCAGGTGCCGCTACACTGCTGGGTCCTTGAGCAAAGACCCAGTCTGATCCAGGGGCGCTGTACGTTGGCTGACCCTGCGCTCTGACCCCCAACTTCCAGACAAGTTGGGATATGCGAAGAGAAACATTTCATTGTACTGTACATCTGTATATGTGTCATGACAAATAAAATTTGATTTTGAATTTGATTTTTATCTCAACCTCTGTTTTTGTCTAAAACTTAAAAGATCTGTGGTTCTCTGTGACACACTGCTAGAACATGCTAGAACACTCCACCACTGACCTAGCTGAGCATCCACACATAATCAATTGGTCGTTTTCAAAAAAGGCAAGCAGGACTGGATCCTGGCTAGAGTACCGGTTTTGTGATCAGATGGCTACCGGTTTGACTTTGGGAATCGACAGGTGCACCTAACTGTTCCAAGGGTGCTGTGGCTAGGAATGCATACTATGCTGGACACATGCACTCACTACTGCCCCTAGTTTGTGCTTACTAGTGTGTGTGAATGCGTGTTTCACTGCACATATTGGGTTAAATGTGGATGATAAAATCCGCTGTGTGTAAAAAGCACAGTAGGGAAGAAGTGATGATATTTTGTGGGGTTCAGAGTTTTATTTACAAATATATTCCAGTTTGACTTGTCACTTAAATTTTAAAAGATATATGGCCAGTAGCCAGATGAGTAGTTAGTGGCTGATTAAGTGTTAATGCATTATATAGATTTTCTTTTCCAAAGAAAATTATTTACAATAAGCAGGAGGCTTACGTACTCGCACATGTGTCACCATAACCGTTCTCACTAGGCAGACGTAACCTAGTGGTTTGGGTACAGGACTAAATACAAGATTCAAACTTGACCAATGCTAGGTTGTTGCTGTTGGGCCCTTGAGTTTTTTTCTATCCTGAGAACGGGAACTTGATTTTTTGGGTAGTGCAGGATGAACACTTTTAACATGAACATTTACAACATTTAGCAAACGCCTTTAACCAAAGCCACTTGAAACACAATAGAACACTATATTAAGAAATCAATAGTTAAGGGCCTCGAACCTGCTCGAATCGTCTGATCTCTGTCTAAACCCCTAATCCATGTCAGCCTTTCACAGGCAAATCAGTCCACAGCCATCGAGTCACTCCGATTTGTACTTACTGTGTGTCCGCTGTCTTCTTCTAATACTTTGTGAACATGTCCATACAATATTAAAATGTAGGAAATAAATATTTAACTCACTGAAATTCAGGGGTCCCTTTTATCCCAAGAGGCCCTTGAGTCGTGTACAGCGCAGATTGCCCGATGTGTCCCATTTGCCTTGACCATATCTTAATAAATCAGAAGGTTTGCTTAGTAATCTCTGAGCCGTCCCTACATGCAGTAATTGTATAAGGTAGCCGCATTAATAATTTGTAGCCATTGCACCTGATGTGATATTAAAATCTTTTTTGCTGGTTTTACAGATTGAAAATCAATGCAACCTCCTCAATAGATTGCAATGAGAGATTGGAACGTGCAGACACCATTTCATACCCAACAGAGTATTATGTGCACACAACATTCAAGACCAACAAACAAGACCTGAAATTAAATAAAATTATTTTTTTTTCCACCAAACTAGCACACCCCAAAGTGTGGGTGCACTGTTTAAATCTTCACCCTGCAGAAACAGCACCTATAAACAAGTGTGTGAATGTGAAACAATACACTAATAGAAATGAAAATGCTTGTTTACCTGTCGTCGAGCTGTCAATCAAACAGTACAGACAACCGTCTCATTTGCGCTCCTGAGATAACACCCCCGGCGTCAAAGGCGGTTCGTTCCCTTTGCGCAATAACGTTCCCCCAAAAAAGCATCACCTGCAAATAAAACACCCGGATATCTATCTCGTGAACTTCTCGTTCTGCTCGTATTTGTTTCACCACGTTCGAATAGTGCAACCGGGTGTCCAATTTAAGCCTCCACGCTGCGCTGAAAGTTGCTCAGACTGCGCCCGGCGTCGCCAAACTTCCAGCGGTAAATTCCGCACAGCTCGTCAGTCCCAATCCGAGCTCCAATCCTGCCTAAATCCTTCAATCATCGACTCCCAGCATCTCTCCCATCGATCAGGGGCTTCGGCTGCTCTACAAAGCGTGGAGTTCTCCACGGAATGGGGAGGAGAACCTTCCCCACTTCTCCACTACTCAAGTGTTCCCAGTAGTCGAGGCGCACCGAGGAGAACCCGGAGAAACGGACACGCCGCTGTTCAGTAGCTTAATGGCGCCTCCCTGTGGTCCCGTTGGGCAGTGTTAGTGATCGCCTAGCCTAGCAGGACCACATTGGCATTGATTCTGCTAACCCTGCTAAAAATCCAGGAAAAACCAACTGGTCACACACCAACTAAACACCCTGTGGTGGTTGGTGGTTGGTGGTTGGCTAGTTCTTCTTAACTAACTATTGAAGCATTTGGTGTTTTATTCCGGCATCACTCGGTGGTCTTGTGATGATTTTTTAATGCAGGGAATCAAGCAATTTGAGTAGAATTATGAGATCTGTACTGTTATTATGATCGTTTAACATCATATTCTACTTTATTGTTTTGTATATGTATGTGTTTTGTGTATATTTGTTCTTATTCGCTTATTGTGCTGAAAGTTTTGCTCAAGACCGGCTGGTCATCAAGGAATAAATTACCCAATGCCGGTTAAGAGTTAGCCAACACGCTATAACCAACCAGTATAGGGTTTGTTTCGACCAGTTGGTTTTTAGCTGGATTTTTAACCAGGGAAGGCCGGTCTCAAACCGCAACTTTCAGGAAGTGCACTGTGGTGCAGTGCGTAGTGCATACTGAACGCTAACATCTTAATGAACACTTTTATGGGGAAAATAGTAAGTCCCAAGTCCCAAACCTTGTACCTGAATGCACTAGGCATCACTGCTTCAGAGAAACACTCACTATAAAACTGAAAAACTGAAGAAAAAAAAAAATAAGTAAATGTAAATTAAAATCATAGAACCATTAAATACAGGTATGTGCTATTAAATACAGTGTGGAAAAGTGAACACTACACGCACTTAATATGCACCATTTTGCCTACGTAATGGAAGGGATTTTATTTACTAGCGATCATTGTCAAATTAAGAAGTGGAGGAAACTATGTCATGTAAATGTAAGTAGTATTAATAATATGATTCTTTAGCAAAGGTAAATGAAGGCAAATAAAAGCCCAAACATTTATGGTGTAAAGAAAAACATATTATTTTGGTGGGACACGGAACCGCAATTGTTAGTCGGTCACTTTCCAAAATGTAGTGTCTCAAGAATTAAATGCTCAATGCACACTATGTGTTACATTATAGTGCACATACATTAAGTGCGTCATTTGGGACGCACCCACTGTCTCAAATAGAACACTACATTTTTGGGAAGGGAAAAAAATATAATATTAAATAAATATAGATATCATATTTGCCTTTTAATTGCAAAATGCCAAAGTGTCAATGTTTCTTTTTTTAATAAGAATCCTGGTATTTCCTGAAGTGCTTCAAAAATGTTTGACTAGAAAAAAGTCTTTATATATCTATCCATCTGTCTGTCCATTTGTTCATCTCTATCTACGCATCAATCTGTCTGTCCATCTATAGAGCTGACCAGTTTGTACTGCGGGTTTATATCAGCAAGAAGAAAATGTGATTGCATCAGTTCTAAGTAAATCCCTTCCAGCCTTCAGCACAAGCTAGCTGCCACTAACCACTTGCTTGCCCCGAGTGTGGAGTTCTTCATTAGTTACAGGTGCAGCACATTTAAAATTGTTTTATTTTTGCAGGAGGGAAATTAAGAAAGGTTGTCATATGCAAATTAACTATTTTAAAAACTTTTCTGACATTAGGGCTGCCCTGAACAAGTAACCAGTGTTTAACAACAATGAACTAATTACTAGCTCTCACTTAAGCTACTTTTAAGCATTTTGTGACATCACATTGTAGAATGATTAATAGATAGACCTGCATTTACATTATTTGATTTAGTATATGTATTTATCCAAGGCGATTTGCAATCATAGTATAGAGTCCGAGCATTGATGAATAAGAGACTTGATCAAGAGCCAAACAGCAGCAGCCTGGAATTCTTGTGGCTTAAAACATCAACCTACTCAACCTATTGGTTCGTTACAGCTATGGGAAATAGCTAACATGTACAATGGAGTAAAGGCTAGAAGGGCCACATCACATCTACTGCTGGCAGATATAAACCTGCTCCATGCAGGCAATGCAAAGCAATCAGATATGTAAATGGACAAACAGACTGATCTGTAGATGGATGGATGCATGCATGGAAGGACAGATGGATAGATGATCTGATAAATGATAGATTTCTTGTGGCACCACGAATAGATTCTAAAAGAAGTAGAAATACATTTACTGTTTTTGTTTATATTTTCACTTTTGTTTTACATTTATATGTGTATCTAAAATGTTGACACTGAGCCATTGCTCCCATGTGGAAAACTGGAAACCCTCTGAAATGCTGACACATAACAAGCGTTATAAAGGATTCGGCAATTCTCTGTCCCTCAAGACCCCTAACCAGACTTCTGTGCTTCTGTACAGCTCATAAATACAGATACCAATGATAAAAAGCTAATATCACCAGAGACTCTTGTTGTGAGTCGAATAGATAGCAATTAAATATTTAATTAGACAATTAACAATTTTTCTGAAATCTGATTAGTACCTGTATCAATCGATTTGAACTACACATGAGCTGTTTTTAAAATAACATGTTAGTACTTCAAAGTAAAACATCTCATTGTGACTTATGTCCTGCAGAGTTTATAGTTAGTTTTACTAATCCCTTTACACCTGATCCTCCACACGAAGTGCTTGATCATTAGCTGTGGGGGAAACCTGCCGACACACGTGATCCAAAGGATCGTCTAATGATCCTACATGAGCTGCATCAGGCCTGCTGTGAGTGAGAAAAGAACTGCAGACCTGTGCGCTTCCCGGGATGGAGAAAAATCATGTTTAGACTACAGTAATCATGACATGCCAGTACTTATTATAATCCATTAGTTTTTATTAGCAGTAGTCTAATGAGCAGACAAAATCACTTAAAATGTTGAAACAACGAAATCTCATGTGCCTACATTATATAAAAGTATTCCTGTTTTTACCAATCCTTAACTTTTATCTACTCAAAATTGTAATGTTAATATTTAGTATCTTAATAGTTAGTTATGTTAGTTAAGGATGTCATGTTAGTAAGGGTGTGGAACTCTTATTACCTACATATCAATTACTATAATTACACTCATTATTTTCATTATATCACCAACAAGGCATAACATTATGTTAGTGGGTGGGGTATATAATGCAGCAAGTCAACATTTAACCAATAACTATGATGTTAAATGCCAGAAAAAAATGACTTTTACAGCATTTAGCAGATGCATTGATCTAAAGCGGATTACATTTACAATGGAACACCATTTTGAAGACCTGATTTCAAAACCATGAAAATGCTCCAGCACAAACACTGGTCCATCCCTTACCAAGACAGAGCAGGAAAATAGTTAGTCCTCTTTATATAGACTGTGTTGAGATTATCACTTATTCAGATCTGCAATGTTTAATTTAAGAATGGCAACAATTTGAGTTTCAGATCAAATCTCAATATGACTGATATGACTAGATATGAAAAGTGTTCATAATATGCAACAAGAGTTCAAAGAGTGCTTTGATTTTCCTTGTTGCAAAGCCATTCCACTCACCCAGGCACAGACCATTAACTCTCTCTGTAAAAGGTTTCCATTTTGCTAATATCATTAGAACATCTTTCAGCCTCTGCTTTTTTACGTCCATAAGGTGAAGCTTGGGGAACAATCAATAGTGCCTGGGATTGCTTGTGCTTGCTGATGTTATACACCCAAGTGTTTAGCTTTAATGACTAGAAGAAAATTAATACATTCTATCATGTATCTGCTTTTTATCACCAGACTAAAACATTCCATGTGTTGTCAGTTACGTGCACATGTAATGCACATATAAATGATGGTCAAACGCTTCAATCCGAATCTAGCTTCCCACTGGCAAATCCCTTTTAACCTCTAATGGTTCTAGATTAGCTCGAAAGTGCACCTTAAAGCATCTGACCCTTTCCCCACGATAAACTCGGTCAGGTGGTGTGGTGCAGTACAGGAAGATGAATGAGGGGAAGAAGCTCCTATCTAAAGCCGATCTGTCCTAATTTCCAGATGACTAATGATTGCCTGTGTCGCGACATCATGTAGCCCATTCTTCCTCCGTTGTCAGAAAGAGATGTGTAAAAAAATGACTTTTTTCTTTGGAGAACAGTCCTGGACAGGACAGATTATGTTAGTGATTGTGAAACAGCCTAGATAACTATGATAACTGAGGATGCACTGGGTTTGGTGGTCATGGTTAGTTGCTAAAGATTATTATTAAGATGGGATGAAAAGTGGTAGGAATCTTGAGAGGTGTCTGGGTTGAACAGACTAAGGTACATCTAGGGTGTAATCAGATATGGGTATAGCCTGCTCTGCCTCATCAATAATATGAATGCATGGTTTACTACTAAGCTGCAATTAAACTGTTTTTAATTGTAATTTAATTTAATGTTTTGTATGGAAAGTATATCTTTTAATTATAGAATAGACATTATATTGTTGTTATAAACAACAATATATTAACGACATTGTTCAGACACCTTTATCTAAAGCGAGTTACAACTACAATGGAACATCATTTTGAGCAATTGTAGCTGAAGGGCCTTGATCCTGGTGTGCTAGCAGAAATTCCAACTAATGAATAAATAAAACACATTAATAAATAGTACACACTAATGTATTAATTGTCTAAAATGTTAATAGACATTCTTAAACAAATGTTTGCACAACCATGCTAGGTTTTCTGATCCTGTAAGTACTTAACATCACCTTCAGAATTAAAACTTTTTGCAGGTACACTTGGGCTGTCAAAAGCATTCTAACACAGCATTGAGATTTCAGCTACATGAAAGATTTAGGAACCGCATGGTGGTGAAACGACGGGGTGCCACGCAGCAACACGAGTCTTGATTCTCTTGATTCTCGGATCAAGTAACTAAAATATTCCCGGTTATTAATTAAGGTAAAACTCCAGGTTATTAATTTATTGCTCCCAATTTTAGATGTCTTTGTTCTCCATGCGCCAGTGTGATGATGGTCACATAATGTTTACACTGTCTGAGCAGGGCCTCATGGATGAAGAATCTGAATACAGTTATATCACAGGGCCTCATGCATACACATGGGAAAGCAACAGATTCTGAATACAGTTATATCACATATAAACACTTCTACTTTGTATTGTAAATCCAGATGTACTTAAGCAACAACTATAAAGAACAAGTCACTGATGCCCAGTCAGTAAGAATTGAGTCGCAGCTCAGCAAAGGTGGCATTAAATATTAGACACGATGATAACTGAAGTCTCTTGGTGTAAATCAGTTAACCAGCAAGAGATTACAGGATGCAACTTAAGGCTTGATGCTACCAAGGAATAGCATCAACGATCTGACCCCTTTACTGTCCAATTTCTGTCATCATGTACAATTTGTAGCTTTAGATTTCTGAATTTAGATGACCTGGGAGGAGGTGATTTATGTATTCTATTCACAAAGGTTTCCTGTGCACCACTGACAAGGGTGGTTACTAAAGTTGCATCCGACTATCTTTTCCAACTTCTCTCATTCTCTCATCAACACCGAGTTTCCTCCCACAGAAATGGTTCGATTCTTGCCTCCAGTCACTGGAGTTTTAAATGTTCTCCATATGTCAGTGTGGGTTTTCTTCGCATACTTTGATTTCCTCCCACATCTTTAAACCATTTACGTAAACAAGATGCAGTTTCTTTAAGAGTTGAAAAACTAGGAAAAACAAAACTCAAATTTCATGACCCTTCCTTAAGCTTAAAATAACAAACGCTGCATACACCCCATGTGTACCCTAAAGGAACTTACAGTTTTATATAGAGGTAATGAAGCTGGTTGATTGTTTGCTTATTGTAAAGCCGAGAAAAGTACAAGAATGAGGAGAAAGAAAGAAGGCATAGCATCATTGTATCTTGTATTATTAATTATTTACCATAAACTATGTGTATGAAGAATATATATGAAGTTTTAGATATTTTATGTCGTTGTAGTTTGTTTTTAAATAGCAGTTTACTTTATAAAATTGTAATGAAAATCAATTTTAACAATCGACTGTGGCATTGTGCCACAGACAGTACAAAGGGTCATAGGAACTTTGTAGATGCGGCCAAATGAACTGAAATTTTAATTGGCTGAGGGTCCCAAGATGGACCAAGCGGTAAGACTAAAGCAGGTTAGCAAGGACTGTTATCCCAGACTTGGAATACAGTGTGTGCTTGTGTTTTTGGATGTCTTCAGGGCACACAGGTATCTGTCAGCAATGTTACACTATGGGTGCATAAATAATTAATCTATCACTGAACAGAAAAAGAAAATTTTCTTTATCGTAAAAGAAACATTTGAAGAGTCTGTTTATATACAGACTATACATCTAGTTGTCTTGTTCTGAATTTTTCATTAGCTCTTTTGCCCAGTATGATACAATCAAACAATATATATATAATAGTAAAACTTTCAAATGTTAAAGAATGATTACAAAACCAAAAGAAGTCAAATTTATTCTTTTTTCTGTACATGTGAGCATGTGAGCATGCTAGACAGTATTTCCTCAAATAAGAACATTTATTTCTCAAACATTTTAATTCAGATAACTACCAACAAATTTTGACTCAAATTTACTAGTAATTAAAGAGATATTTTCAAAAACATTACATGACAAACCATCAATGGTAGGGTATTTAAAAAAAAGCTGCATGATGCCTTGATGCAACATTACACCAAGAGAATTACATAATGACATTACATGCTTGTGCCATGAATAAGATTCTGTACGACATACATCTAATTCAAATATGTCATTAACATTTATTATATCCTGCATTCATTTACATACAGGACAACAGTGGAGAGGTATATATATATATAACATTTAACCCAGTCCATGCAGTGAAATGCACTGGACAGCCTGGGAGTCCGGGAAGCCGTTCTACTATGAACATTTATGTTATTTCGTAAGGTCATGCTTCTGCAGTACAATATCATGATTCTACTGTAAACCATAAGAATATTTTTTGTTTAAACTCTGGCTGACACACTTTAAACTCAGTTTAAAGCACATCTTATCTCCAACTTCAAATATAATTGTTACACCCCGGCTTACTTCAACATCCCTGAGCTTTCTGATAAAAATTGTGGCGTCAAAGAAATAAATTACACAGCAAATAATGAGATTCGTTAGAAAAATGAACATTTTACTGATCAGAGGGAAGTGTGTATGTTTAATAGAGTTAATACAGAGATATTCTATTTGAGATAGAACTTAAAAGAGAAGTCTGAGCCATAAGAGTAACTGGTAATACGAAGTCGTTCTTTGAGTTGTCCTTCGTCTCCATCTACCGGTCGAAAGAAGCATTGCAGGTTGATTTGTTACATTGTTTTTGAAATCCATCAAACCTCAAGACTATAATATCACATAGACCCAACAGTTGATTATATCGATTTAATTCGATTCGTTTCCCAACCACTGGTGCTGTGAGAAAATACCATGTGCACAATGGAAGGTTTACTGAGCGGCAAGTAATGGCAGTCTGAACAAATACATTCTGATCCACTAGAAGGCAGTACAGCTATATACAACTATATGTACAAACTATATA
>JAOTRQ010057475.1:0-14078 GCA_028565875.1 Hoplisoma paleatum | reverse complement strand
TGCGATTAATTGCGATAAAAATTTTAACGCGTTAAAATCTTTGTAATTAATTAATCGAAATTAACGCGTTAAAGTCCTGGCCCTAGTATAAATGCTTTTTATGTTTGTTTAACTCCATGTGTACTGTGTTATAACTGTTCTCATTTAAAAAACAATCCTGTATATCGTGTAATTTTCATATATTAGTGAGGCAACCGGGGCTGGGAATGAATAATTTCTATTTCCTTTATTTCTTATGGAGAAATGTTTCGTATAGTGAACATTTTGGATACTGACCAATCTTTCAGAACAGATTGTGGTCGTTAATCGGGGTTCCACTCTACTTGATTTTGAGGAATGAACTCTCCATTTTGAGCAAGTGACGTGAGTTTGCAGGTTTTTACTAAATGTTTTGAGAAATGCACTTACTTTTCTGCACATGTTAGTAGTGATGTGAGAAATGCACCAAAGCAATTGAGAAACTGTAACTCTACGAGGGGCCGTTTAGGGAGAAATTATTGAAACACTCGCGCACACCACTGAAACACTCGTACACAACTTGTGCACATTATTTTTTATTATGCGTGTGTAGTGTAAACAATTTTCAGTGCGCCCGGAGTTTACCATGTTTTACCTTTACCATTAATCCAGACTGACTGATTTAAGAAGATTAGACCAAGTAAAATGCATTTGTAAAGTGGCTTCTTAATTCTTATTAGATTTTTAACAGACTTAATATATTATATGATTATATTATATTATTTATATTTTGTAGATAAACGGACTCTATTCACGTTGAGTTTCTAACTTCCTGTTACAATGAAATGACTTCTGGGCGCACTGAATTGTTTACACACACACTCATAATGAAAAATAATATGCGTACGAGCGTTTCAGTGATGTGCGCAAGTGTTTCAGTACGGCGTGCGAGCGTGAACGCACCACTGAAACACTCGTACACAACTTGTGCACATTATTTTTCATTATGCGTGTGTAGTGTAAACAATTTTCAGTGCTCCCGGAGTTTACCATGTTTTACCATTACCATTAATCCTGACTGAGTGTTTTAAGATTAGACCAAGTAAAACGCATTTCTAAAGTGGCTTCTTAATTCTTAATTGATTTTGAACAGACTTAATATATTATATGATTATATTATTTATATTTTGTAGATAAACGGGCTCTATTCACGTTGTTTCTAACTTCCTGTTACAATGAAATGACTTTTGGGCGCACTGAAAATTGTTTACACACACACTCATAATGAAAAATAATGTGCGTGTGAGCATTTCAATGATGTGCGTGAGTGTTTCAGTACGGCGTGCGAGCATGAACGCACCACTGAAACACTCGTACACAACTGGTGCACATTATTTTTCATTATGCATGTGTGTAAACAATTTTCAGTGCGCCCAGAAGTCATTTCATTGGTACAGGAAAGCACAATATTGGCGCGTAATCTAGTCTTGGTTTAGTATTTTATTAGCTCGCAATGGCAGACAATATTAACGTCACTGTGGAGACAGTGAATCACTTGTGGAATCTTCTTGGGTCACCGGTGCTTATTAATTCAATTACAAATTCTGTTGAAACAAGTGGTTCTCCTTTCACACTTTTAGTTCCCAGGGCAGAAATGGAATCAGAAATCAGTACATTGTTCCGACCTTTAACATCGACAAACCAGTCTCAGCCTAGCACTGCTGTAAACAGTTGTTTACGTCCCGCTGTGGAGTCATCATTTCATTCGCAAACTTTCCGCTATCAGACAGCAGAACGGTATGGTAGTTGGGGGCCTAAGGGAAGGAAAAGGTACGCATTTTGCCATTTCGCGTTTTCCGTTGAGCTTTTAATCATCAATAACTCATTTAAGCATTATAACATCATGTTTTAAACTCAGCGTTGTATTCATGACAGCAAACGTTTATTCATTTATCACTCAAGTTTCAAACGACACCAATCACATCAAACACACTCATGGGCGATTTGGTCTCTTCAATTTTTCTTACCTGCATGTTTTTGGACTATGGGAGGAAACCAGGGTAACCAGAGTAAATCCATGCAGACACTTAACGTCCCACAGAAAGCTCCCGGGCCGATCCGTGGACCAAATTTGGGACTTTTAGCTGTGAAGCGACAGTGTTGATCACTATACCACCCTGCTGCTCTGCATACAGTATAACTTTATCATGTTAAGTAGTGTTGATGCTACCACCATGTAGACAGACATTAGAATAGGTGAGGCTATTTTTTATTATATGTGTTCATTGTCTTTTCAGACCTAGAACACCTCTCCATCCAACATTTCATAAAGACGTAATCCTGCTGTCAAACCCCCATGAAACATCTGTGGTAAAACAGAGGACGAAACAAAAGCTGTACGAAAATGGTCATATTTTAAGTGCGTTTGAATTTGATAAAACCTGGAACTTCAGCACAGTTTTTAATAAAATCAAGGAGGCATTTAAAGACAAAATTCCACATGACGTCAAGTAAGTGTAATACCACTTTGTGAAACAGTGTGGCAATATTTTAGTTATTATTGTTCTATTCTCATATATGATGATAACCGTAAATGTTGGATTTTTTTAGTTGTGAAATGCTCATGCCTTGTGGTAATAGGCTTGTTGCACCAACACTATCTGAAGGTCAGCAGCTGAGTGCAAACATGATCCAAAAGGTTTTTAAAAGATCTTGTTTGTATTTAAGACCATCAGTAGCTCTTGGGGTAAGTAACAGACTTATTTTCAGTGTTTAAAATGCATTTTTTTTAAATTCATCATGCTTGATGGAGCCATTCGTGGGTTTAGAAGGATATCATACAACCCCAAACACAGAATGTATATGAAATTATCTGATGATAAAGGAACAGTTGAAGAGGCGACCTTGGTGGCCCAAGACGAGAATTTCTAAGACTATTAATGGAAGCTCTTTCTCACTTCGATATATTTGAAGGCCCTGAGGGACACCTGAACCTAGCACTTGATTCCTGTAGTGTGTATGACCAATTATGTACTTTAACATGCTTATTATATTTATTATACAGTGCAATATTTGTACATTGCACTTGTTAGATTGGCTTATGGCTTAGCTAGGGTAGTAGTTGGGTAGAACACATTTCTAATCTAATTTGTTTAATATATTCTAGCTGTGCGGGAGGACAAATATTTGATAGCAGGATTGGCTATTGCTGTCAGCCTGGTTCATGGAGGACCTCCACCATGTTTTAGTTCAAAAACTCTTTTCACTTGTCAAGCCAATGGACTAGAAATGAGTCGACCTACGTTTAAAGATATTGCTGACACAGAGCTTTATAACAAGATGAAAACGATATGCAGGGGGTATTCATTGCTTTGTCAATAGAATGGTCTAAATTTGTAATATCAGTAAAATTTCTGATTTTAAACATCGGTTTCTGAAAGAAGAACCCTCGAGGAGCTTCAGCAGTCTACAGAGCCACTGACTGATTATCTTGCTAATGCTGGCTGTCTAAAGCATCTTACAAGTTTAACTGACAAGGATCAGTTAGTAAAGGATGTTCTACTCTTTCAAGTGGTTAATTGTGTACGTGGTCCATTTGAAAGTTATGCACTTTTTACTAAAGTAAATACAATTTCCTGATAGGACATAAAGCTCTATGTACATACAAATATACTGTTTATACAACTTTTTAGTGTTTGAATCAAATCATTATTTCCAAGATCTATGTAATCAGGTGGCTTAGTGGTTCAGCCCTGTCGCCTTACAGCAAGAAATCCGGATTCCTGGGTAGACTTGGGTACTTTTTGTGCAGAGTTTGCATGATCTCCCCTGTTTCCTCCCATACTCCAAAAACATGCTGGTAAGGCAAATTGAAGAGACCAAATTGTCTGTGACAATATATGTTTGATGTGACTTGTGAAATGAAAGATCTGATTTGTGTTATGAAGGACTGTTTCCTGTCATGGTCGTTACCTTGGAGTGTAAAACATGAGATTAATAAATAAAAGAACAACAAACGATGTAATCAAGTCTTAGAGTTCATATCATTAACTTGTTTTTAGAAACTGTTAATTGTAGAAAAAAATCAATATTAATGAATAGAAATCAGTTTATGAAATTAAATAATTTGTTTTAACATTTACTATTGGTATTTAATTTGTTCTTTTTAGATTCAGAGAAGGATTAAAAAAACTTGGAGTGTTGCAGAAGATCCAAGAGCATCTAGAAGCTTTCTACTCTGTGCTCTGCTACAGTCCTCTGCAGAGCCTTACTGCAGAAATAATGGACGAGCTATTTGACATTACATGGTCAGAGACAGGCAGCAATAAGCGATCAGATGAAAACAGGGTGGTTGACTACTGGAGAGACTATTTACAGGATACTGAAGGTGGGAATATTTCAAAACATTTAACAATGCGTTGTACTCTAAGCGTTCTAAGTTTGAATCTCAACTTTGCCACTGTTGGGCTCCTGAGCAAGATATTGATCAGATATTTACATTCACATTTATGGCATTATGGAGTTGCTTTATACAAGATTTTGGAGTGTGTCTCTGGGAATTATTGCCCACTTATCCAAGAGAACATTTATTAAAAAACAGACCTGGTTCGCAAGTCAACATTCACACAAAATTGATGTTAAAGTTAATTGTAGAATATTTAGATAAAGAAAATTCACCAACTAAATTGTAACAATGGCATTTTATTACAAAACCACACTCAAATTCATTGTGCTCTTTAGAGCTGACCCATACTTTCATAAATGATCGCAAAAGTAGACTGGATGTAACACCGTAATTAATTAATAAGTAACTAAATGGTGTGTTCCAATATTTTTCATCTTTACTGTATTATTTAAGCCCAATTCTAGTAACCATTTCATTTGGATGAGAACACTAATCTGTAAACTACATCACTATCATAAACAACAAACTTTTTTGTACTTTCTAAATGTGTTTGACTTTTGTAATATTTTAATCCAATCAGAGGAAGAAAGTATAAAGAAGCTGGAAGACATCTTAACCTTTGCTACAGGGTGCAATGCACTGCCACCAATCGCATTTTCTCCTCAACCCTCTTTGGAATTTCTTCATCAAGAAGGAAAATATCCAGTTGCCAACACATGCATCAATTGTCTTCGGCTTCCCATCCACAAAACATACGATGACTTCAAACTAAATATGGATTTTGCAGTAGGAAACTCTCAGGGCTTTGGACTAGTCTAATTATCAAGAACAGGGGAATTATTGAAGAATTTGGTTATAACTGTCTATGTTCTTTAACGTTGTTTTAAAAGCATAGCTGATACATTTCGGTTCATTCATTTGAGTTGTTTGATTTTGTTATGCTGAATGCGGAGCTTGTATTGTTTCTATAAAATTCCAGCATTTCTCAGAGTGTTATGTCAATACTTTTGGTTTGAGGAAATGTTAATTTCATTATATACATAACAAACTTTTTTGGTTACGCACGTTGAAGACTTGAAGAATTAGGAATAACAAAGGCACGCCTCAATGTTATGTGCAACAATTTATTTCTGAAACTGCAATTAAAATAATTGACTGTTTTCTAACACTAATGTAAATTAACAATAAAAATATTTTTTCTTTAGTTTTTCTTATATTTACTACAAGGAAATGTACAAGGTTGGTCTAGAATTGCAGGCATGAATCTCAAAATTAATAATGATGTTTACAAAAAGTCTATGGATACACTGTTAATGTTTACTGCCTTATTTCAAGGAAGTTTATAAGGGTCAAGAACAAATTAATTCCATGATTACAGTCATCTGTTAAAGGGTCAAATGCCTGATGTATTTGCTCCATTGTAAAGCCATTTACAACAATAATATTCTCTGGTACTTCAACAGGATTGTGCCAAAGCTCACGTGGGAGTTCACAGTCGACCATTTCAGAGGGATCACTGATGTCAAATACATTGTTTACTGCTGTATTATTTTGTCCAACAAAACCAATAACACCACTGTACCACAATTGCAACTGTGTCCGATTTCTCACAGTGGAAAGTGTGTGGTTGTTCCACTGATTCCTGAATTCTCTTACAGCCCTTTGGACCCGTGGTAAGTAAATGTGATGTAAACAGAACATGTGTAGTTCAGACAAAGAATCAAGTATGCCCTGGTTCTCCATGAAAGTAAATAAATTAGCGTAATAATGTGAAACCACACGATTAAGCTCAGCCCACAGTCTCTCAATCCTTTGGTTGTGAACACTTCGGCCTGTAATTGTGCTCCTTCTGTTCAAACCTCTTCTTATTAGCATGTAACGGGCCACCTCAATGTTCTCTATTCCACTATCACATCTCACTCTTGATGGCAATCCAAAGTTGTGCACACCTTCCTGAAACAAGGATAGTACGCTTGAAGCCCTGTTGTTGTTGAGACATTCAAGGTATACGATTGTTCGACTATACCCATCAATACATCCATGGTATATCATCCTCCAGCTAACTAATTTATGGTTTCCGTCAATATGCCTGTTAACACAGAGGACAAGAGTATAGCAAGTGATAGCAAGAGAATAAAAATGTACAATTAAAAAGATGGAATTTTGTCCCACTTACCATAACTCATTAGGACTTCTTATACTGTAAATTCTATGACATGTGGCACGACTTCGCCTTAACGAACGCTCAATTGGGTCTAATTCCTGTAATATTTGGCGAACCTTCCAGCGCTGAACACGGATACCCCTTGAGCGTAAACTGCCCCGAATGTACGTCTCGCCGGCGTTGGGAGTGTATTCTATAATTTCAGTAATAATTAATTTTAAATCTTGAATTGACAGTGATGTGTATTCCAGCGGTGGGACACCAACACGTCGTCTGTGTCGGAATAAAGTCCGTCGATCAATTGCAAAAAGTGAAGCTATTTCTTGCCAGTTAAATCCTAGTTCCAAACAATGATTAATTTGATCCCTTGTCAAGTCGTACCGTGGACGACCAGGAGTACCTGTACAACTTGTTGGTGGAACTGTAAGGCTATTCCCGCCGTGATTCCTTTGTCCTCCATACTGATGTAAAATAAGAATTAATTTCCGAGATATTGATTCCAGTAAAATAATACATTCTCTTTTGTTAAACCCTCCCCATCGGCGAACTATACTGGTGATGGAATAAATGGTTCTTGTATGGTTTTCGAGTTCAGTCAAATGCCGGTCTAATGGGTCTTCTTGGCTGGATTCAACGCATTGTAGGACACGATTTTTTAAATTTTTTTCATCATCATTGTTACCACTAATATTCAGTGACTGATTTAAGAAGATTAGAACAAGTAAAATGCGTTGGTATAGTTGCTTGTTCATTCTTGATTGATTTTTAATAGACTTCTGAGAAACGATCTCTATTCCTGTTAAGTTCTCTATTCTTACTTCCTGTTACAATGAAATGGCTTCCGGGCGCACTGAAAATTGTTTACATACACAGACGCATAATGGAAAATAGTGGGCACAAGTTTCAGTGGTGCGCGTGAACGTTCCATTGTGGTGCGCAAGCGTTTCAGTGGTGCGCGTGAACGTTCCTGTGTGGTGCGCGAGCGTTTCAGTGGTGCGCGCAAGTGTTTCAATGATTTCGCCCTAAACGGCCCCTCATAATATGAACACTAGTACATGAACCGATATGCTGCATTCAAGATACCCTGAAATTGTTTATTAACTTGTTCTATCTGAACATACTTTATTCTGAAATGACAACTGCTCAGCTCTCTGTGTTTTATTAGTTGTTTCAAGGTAATAGAACATATGAGTTCTCTAATTAATCCATCCCATGACCTGATAATTGGTATTATTAATAAGAATTGGTATTTTTGTAATGTACAGATCCCTGCAGTAAATGAAATTAATTATTAAAATTTCTCTGAAGCTGTATTTGGGCAATGATTTCACGTCATGCATAGTAAAGTGGCATCTTAAAAACACATTTGTGCACTTTTGCACTTTCTCGGTGCACCTTGAACACATCATTATAATCATGTTTGGTGCACGTGAGATGCGAAGGTTCCAGAAACTGCGCGAGCACCATTTGCGCTGGGCAGATCGTCACGAGCTTCTAATGCAACACAACTATGAAGTGGAGCACGAAGAGACTGTGAAGTTACTACAGGTGAGAAATGTTTTATATATTTCACCTGTACAACGAGTCCCTCGTATATACACTCATCATGGCTTTACCTGAATAGTTTATTATTTAAAACTAATGAGAGTTTTAATGTCGATTAAACACACGTGCGTGTGTGAATTAATCATGTATTAGCAGTGTGAGTGTATAGACAGTTTTGTGTACTAGAGCATTTATATTTAGAGATGTTCCTAATATTTAGATTCCCGCATTTATTTAAGTGGGGGGTGGTAACCTGCATGTGCTCCGTGATTTCTGTTTGTATGTTGACCTGAAACTCTTATTAATATTTTTACTCAACTTTGTACTAAACTACAGACAATAGACAAACAAAAGGATAAAGAAGTGGAAAAGGAAGTGGATACAGAATGCAGAAGGGCATACAGAAGATGCAATGGTATGACTTCTTTATATAAACTATAACTTAATTAGCTCCATGTTTCAATTTTCTAAGTAAATATATTTTTAAACGTTTTATTGATGTGATTTCAACAGATTTTGGTAACCACTCATCCAATTCACACATGCAAAGAAATGAAGACATCCATAAATGTCCATAACTTGCGTAATGAGAAATTATATTTTGTACATAGGTATTTGTTGGAGATGTGCCCTTTATGGAGAAACTGATCACATGCATTACTCAGGAGTGGTTTTGGCTCATTTTTTTTCAGATCCTAAAGGTTTAGTCAGTTTCTTCTTAGATCTTCAGTAGGATTTAGGTCAGGTTATTGGCTGGACCACTGTAGCCATTTGTTTGTTGTTGTTCTAAAACCAGGTGAGCGTTTCAGGTGGTCAGCAATTTGAGCCCCACCTCTGCCAGGATGTTGCTGTTGGGCCCTTGACCCTCAATTGCACTTAACTGTAATGTAAATTGCTTTGGAAAAAGGCATCTGCTAAAAGCTGAAAATGTTAATTGTTTCCCTCCAAACTTCACTGTTGGCCAACAGTGCTCACTGGAACGTTTAGTAGTTTGGAAGTTATTTGGTAGCCAATGCTGTCAATATGTTTTACAACAACACGTCAATAGTGCCTTTACAGATATATTTATATATTTAATAGATTTACTTAAACGAATGTTGGTAACATGTTCAATACTTATTTCACTTGCTGTGTATAATTAAATCTCTATCATCTCTGACCCACCAAGTCCTGAACTTGTGTACTATGGTAACCGACACAAAGACATACTAACAGATTTGTCTGTGGATCTTCTGTAGGGTTGGACTGGATGTCTAGTCTTGCACACATCAGTGTTTTCTGGTTTTTCATGAGCTTGTCATTAGTTGACCTTTGTGTAGGTATACTAGTTTTAGGGATAAGAACCATTTATGAACAGTAAATTCAGTCATGAGTGCTCACACACATGTGCAGGCTTTGAAGGCTGGGGCCATCGGGTCTGATAGCATAGAAAATCCACAAAAGAATCTGATCCAAAGGTCTTGGTGCCAGTTTGTTTGTTTGATAGGTATCTTCTACAGAAAGTCAGTACATCCCATCTTCTGAAGATGGAAAAGGCTGACTTCCAATCTTCTGTAAGCAAAATATCAAAAACTCAAGAAGGAGTTCAAAAACTCAAGGACAGCAGTGATGAAGATTACAATATTAACACTGTGAATGAAGATATGGGTTGGTCACACATTGTTACGATGAAAACCTGTGTGAAGGGCGAAAAACAAAGTGGGACAAGAGACATTACTGTTTTCTGTAAAACACAAAGTAAGATGGCGCGACATTTAATGCAGAAACATAAAGAGAAGGAAGTTGCCTTTGCATTGTGTCTTCCAATGAAATCAAAGAAATGTCACCAAATATTAGAGCAACTTCGTCGAAAAGGTAACTATCAACATAACATTGAAGTGCTGCAGAAGGGACGGGGTGAAATAGTACCATACAGACAACCCTCAAAGAATGCAGCTGCAGAACATTATTTGCCATGCAACATATGTTATGGCTTCTTTTTAAAAGATGAGCTATGGCGACATGAAAAGGTGTGCCGTAAAACACAGGGTGCACCAGAAGGCATGTTGAAAAGACGACGAGTTCAAGTAGCTGCTTCTTGTCTTGTTCCACACAGAGGGCCACTGTCTCAAAAATGCTTGGACATCGTTAGCAGAATGATCATTGATGATGTGTCCCATGAAGTTAAAAATGACCCTCTGATATGTGAATTTGGTGATAGACTTTTAGAAAAACATGGGAGCGATAGATCAAAAGATGGTCATGTGAGCCAAAAGATGCGAGAATTAGGAAGGTTTATCGTTGCTGCTAAGTCACATGACAAAAGTGTGAAGACACTGCAGGATGTTTTGGTGCCACCCAAATTTTCTTTAGCGGTGACTGCTGCAAAACAAGCAGCTGGTTTTACAAAGTCCGTTCACTGATACAACACTCCTTCGCTTGCATTAAAAATTGGACATTCACTGAAGTCAGTATGTGACATTGTGATTGGGCAGCATGTAAAGGAAGAAAATAAAACGGCTGCTAGCAGAGTCAGGAGCTTCCTGGGCTTGGTGGCTGCAGAATGGGACCTCTTTGTGTCACGCTGTGCACGAACTAACTTGGAAGAGGACAAATGGAACAAAAAAAGAAATGATTCCACTGACAGAAGATGTAATGAAGCTGCATAATGTGTTGAAGTCCACAGAGGAAAATGCAAAAAAAAGAACTTATGGAAGGACCTGACCCCAAAGCGTACAAAATTCTCAGTGAGTGCCTACTTTGTCAAGTCATACTTTTCAACCGAAGAAGGCAAGGCGAGGCATCAAAATTGCCTTTATTGACCTACAGAGTGACAGAGGAACCAAATGAGGATGTTCTGCAATGCCTTTCCAAACTGGAACAAGATTTAAGCCATGAGTTTACTAGGTTAGTGGTCAGAGGAAAGAGAGGTCGAAAAGTGCCCGTGCTTCTCACAAAGGAGATGACTGCCTCCCTTGATTTTCTGATTTAAAAAAAGAGGTTCGGAGAATGAAATTATGGAGAGCAATGTATACGTGTTTGCAAGACAGAATTCTGAATCACATCTCCGGGGTTCAGATTGTCTGCGAAAATATGCAGATTTAAGTGGGGCGAGGAAGCCTGAAACCCTGACATCAACCCAGCTCAGAAAACATGTGGCTACACTGAGTCAGATAATGAATCTAAAAGAAAACGAGCTTGATCAACTTGCTAAATTTATGGGACATGATATTCACGTTCATTATGAATACTACCGCTTAACTGAAAACACACTCCAACTTGCAAAAATTAGCAAGCTGCTCATGGCTGTAGAACTTGGAACTGATGTATACAAAGGCAAATCTCTTGATGAGATTGATTTAGGCATTGAAAGTAAGTTTAAAACATATCTTTTTAATAGTCAGTAACTAGTGTTTTTTGTTTACCTTGCAAATATGATATAAAAAGTATGAAGTGAATTGAACACAGATGCTTTGTCTTCAAACAAACATGGAAGATGTTTAAGAATCACAAGACAATCAAAGTGTTGTTCATGTCTACAATGACCAGTCTTCTAAACAATATCAAGTTTCCTCAAATGGTATTCTTACCTTTTTTGAATTAGAAATAAATGTACCACAAAAGTCACAGTTTCAAAGACGGTCTAATTAGACAACAAACAGCAATTTCACAGATTTTACATTTGGCATCAGTTTATCTGATAGTAATTATAAGTTGAAGATAATGTTAAAGTGACTTGTTTTCTTGTTGTAGAAGACTCTGTGTGACTAAAAGCAACAAAGTTTCAGGAACTTCAGTTAAACGCAAAAGACAATCAAGTAAACTTGATCTAGTCTCATTTTGCTCCCGTTTGGTAATTTTTTTAGTCATGGTTGTTTACCATTAGTATTTGCCCAGTGTTTGTCCCACTTTGACTCTGGAAGGCCTTAGCGGTGGTTAGACCAGAGGATTAATAATGTTTAACTTCAGTACTAGTATTTAAATAATTGAAGGAACTTAAACGTAATAATATCATACTCTAATGTATTTTGCTGTTTTTCTTTGTTTAAAGTTTCCTCTAAAGCAAAAAAGAAAATTCCAGAACCAGCTGTCGATTCAGATGGTATGAAATTGAATATAGGTGTTTCATGTGTTGTAGTATATTTCAGCATGATTATTTGCATGTAATGTGAATGTTACTTTTTTGTTGTAGAAGAATCCGAACGTTTATCTCAGTGACCCAGTTTCAGGTCTCTCAGATAAGACAGGTAAATCTGTCATTTAATCTTCTAGTGTCTTGCTCAAAATTTTGAAAAAATAATTTGAACTCATATTATAACTTATTATAAACATATTGTATAAAAATCTAATTTATCACCTTACAAGTCTAGTTTCCATCCAAATGTTTCGCAATTATAATGCACATTTACAAAATATTGGTAGGAAAATAAAATACTAGTGAAACAATCAGATATTGAAGCTTCACCTGTTTTTATATATGTACATTTTAAATATTCACAAAAAACCGGGATGGAAAACTGGTCAAAGAATCCTGATATTGTGAACAGGAAATGTCTTAAATTGTGCTTTTACTTAAACTGATAACAGATAAACTGATATTTGACTGCTCTTACAACTGTTCCTTGTTCTGATTTTGTTACAGAAAATGTGCTCAAGCGAAAAGCATATCAGCGCAGACCATGGAGCTCAGACGAAAAGGCAGCAGCCCTGCAACAACTAGGAGAGTACATCACTCTGCAAAGAGTTCCTGGTAAAGAACAGTGTCTCAAGGCACTTCAAGCTGAACCTGTGCTGAATGGTCGTAGTTGGAAAAATCTAAAGAATCAAATTTACAATTCCATCATGGCGGAAAAGAGAAAAAGGCTGTAACTATTTAACTATATCACACACACACACACACACTACATATGTGTATTCATACATCTATATTCTATGTACATATGAAGTATGTAACTTACATATATACGTGTATATACACATACACACTTATGTATAATACATAGCTTGTTTATGTATGTGTGTATGTAATATATATATATACATACACACAGGTGCATACATCGCCTCGCAGTGAGAAGGTTCTGAGTTTGATCTCACAAGTGGGGGTGTCTAGGGCTCTTTTTTAGTTTTTGCATGTTTTCCCCTGTGTGAACTGGAGTAAAAATATTGAACTTGTTTTGAAGAATTGTTTTTGAAACTGAAGTATAAAACATGAGGTTCAATTACAAATTAAACTAACTAATAAAACTTTATTATTTAATCACTTGGCATGATGGAAAAACCTTTTTTCTATTACAGTTAATGTTAAAACAATAAATGTTTAACAATTATAGACGTTTGTGTTTATTGCATTTTACAACATGTATACAACTATATATTTTTTTCTTTTGATGTTGCAATGTCTGAATTTGTATTAGTCTTGTTTTTTTATTGCAGGCATGTGTGACCATTCAGTATTCTGGTTAATGAAAACGAGGAGGTGAAGTAATATGATCAACAATACTGGTTAGCTGCTGTAATGCGTGGTGGGAAATGTGTCTGTGTACAGAAACAAGGAGTGAGGTGGATTTAGATGTTATTTCCAGATAGTGTTATGTGGCTTTATTGGCATTGAAGTATTGGAAAGTGAAAAATGATGTAAATTGATCAATGTAGTTCATAGGTTTTAATGTTAATAAATGTATTTAAAAGCTAAAAATCAACAGGTGAAAATTCAAGTGTTTAAATGTTAAATAAATATAATGAGGACCCAAATAAGATTTTTAAGAGTTTGGTTTTGGAGTGGAAATACGAACAACCTAAAACGCCAAATCTACCTAGCAACAGACGACTGGTCCTCACAACTATAGAGAAAAACGATTTTTTTTACTTTGAGCTTTTAACAATCTGAAGTGAGGGTTTTATTCTCTACTCCCTTCTAGTGGCTGAATTGTATTTTGCACCATTGTAGAGTCAGTGGAAATGGTGGTCCTCGCAATGTAATAAAGACGCGTGTGTGTGTGTGTGTGTGTGTGTGTGTGTGTTTAT
>JAOTRQ010057464.1:1465-14080 GCA_028565875.1 Hoplisoma paleatum | reverse complement strand
GATTAAATTAATAAATAAATAAATTCCCCTCGATCCAGCAGCCGCCTCGTCTCAGGAGAACTCGAGCACCAGACGGGAGAGTCATTATACACACATGCACACACGCATATAAATGCACACACATATACACACATGCACACACACTCATTTGCACACACACACTCGTCTCGGGTTACACTCTCTTGTTCTCTTGTACGTCTCCTTCAGGAATCTGGAACATCTGGACGACTGGATTCTGGTTGCCGGCGCAGTTGCTCAATCTGAGGACGCGTGAACTCGCCGATTCATTATTGAGACGCACTCGGGTCATCGGGTTTAAACCTAAAATCAAACACACATACACAAACACACACACAGGATCCACCCCGATCTTTCTCTCAGGCCCCGCCCCATCTGATCAGGTCACTCATATATTTCCCACCAATCCGAGCGTCTGAAACATTTTGTTTATGTTTGTGGTCAGAAGTTTATAGACACTGTTATAAAATCCTCGTTCCTCTGGATCCTTGTTGCGTTACGCTGTGACCTCAGGGTTGAGGAACGAGGAGGAAACGAAGTTCTCTGCTCCCAGGTTTAGTTGAACCGTGTGTGTGTGTGTGTGTGTGTGTGTGTGTGTGTAGGGAAGCATAAGAGATCTGAAGATGCTCGTGGCCGGAGGAACGTGATTGGTTCAGGTTACACGGTGGAGGCGGTGCTGGTGGCGGATGCTGACATGGTGCAGTACCACGGGGCGGAGTCAGCACAACGTTTTCTCCTCACTGTCATGAACATGGTGGGTGTCTTCAACCCACAACTGGCTGTTGTTGTTGTTGTTGTTGTTGATTCCTCTCTCGGCTCTCTCTGTAGGTTCATAATGTTTTTCAGCTCCCCAGTTTGGGTGTTCAAGTGAACATTCGTCTCACCAAACTCATCCTCCTGCACTCACGGCCGGTAGGTCCTCCTCACACACACACACACACACACACACACACACACACACACACACACACACACACACTGTGTAATGTGTGTCTGGTGTTTAGGAGAAGTTGAAGGTGGGGCATCATGGTGAAAGAACTCTGGAGAGTTTCTGTCACTGGCAGTACGGGGAGTTCGGGCGGAGTCACTATTTAGGGAATAATTACGTCCCAGGAGGACGAGACGACCCCCCGCCCACAGACATCGCCCTGCTGGTCACCAGGTGAAGTACAGAGTTACACCGCACCCATCTGTGGCCCGGGAGGGGGGGGGGGGCTGAGCGGTGAGCGCGGAACGCTGTGGTTACAAATAAATAAATAAATAAAAACTTCTGTGGCCAGTGGCGCTTCAGGAGAGAATCAAGAGTCAAGAGAGTAGTGGAACCGATTCGTTCCGCTTTAGCTAGCCAAAGCTAGGGATGCTATCGATACAAACTACCCATGATTCAATGCGACACGCGGTACTGCTTCAGCTTTCCTTCATGGCCAGTGGTGATGGGATTCGAACTGACACCCTTCTATATGTGTGCGTCCTGTGCGGTCCTCTATTCACCCAGCCATCGCCGGGACCAATGAACGCTGTGCTTTAGATCAAACCCTATATTATATCGAAATAGAAATGGAATTGAATAGAGCAGCGCCCTCTGCTGGTGGTTTAATAAACAGAAGTTCCGATTTGATTCGTGAATCATATGAATTAATTGATTCCTTGAAAATGAATCGTTTGTTTCGTCTGAATCGTATTTCGGCGGTATCATATTGGGACTTTTGGGACTGCGGGTGGAAAACCAGAGCACCTGGAGGAAACCCAAACTGTCCCGTCTGGGCACGGAACCCATGACCTCTTTGCTTTGAGGTGACATTACTATAGCAACTACACAGACCCGGTATAGATCCGGTCCATTATTTAATGGGATTAAAGCTCATTCTTATTGCGTCCGCGTCCTGGTGGAGCAGCAGGAAAATCCGCTAGCACACTAGCACCAAGAGTCTAAACTTCTTCCTCTGTTGCACAAACTGGCGTGTTGTGATGTCGTTACCGAACCCGAATCACCAGGGCGTTCATTTGAGTCTCTATTCTGCAGTGATACAGGAGTGCGTTCGAACCCGAGCGCGGTGGCGTCGCTTCGCGGCGTGTATAAGAATTCGAGGAGAGATCGATTAACTCTCGCACCCTCTCGAACCCTTGGCTTTAGTAATTATATGTAATTTGGCGACGAGCACGTGCCCCATTTGCACTGGCATTTTTCTTCTCTTTGTTGTGCTATTTGCGCTTATGCTAATCCCTTCGCCGGTAATGTAGCATTTATGCTAATAAAGGGTTGTTAAATTGAACCCGAAATGGAGAGAAAGAGTATTATAGGCAACGCTTCGCCTCGCCGACACCCCCTTCACACCCCCACCAGCCATGATTTAATGTTTTTAATAAAAAAGTTTGAAGACCGAAACAAGCCGGTTCCCGGGGGAGACTCGCCTCGCCAAACACCAAGCCGCTAAAATAAATAAAAACATAACAAATGCAGTCAAGTCGCTTCTCCCACCTCTTCGACCGCCACGTTCAGTGTTAGAGGGGATTGTTGTGATGTTGGAGGGGGAGGGGGAGGGGTAACAACAACGGGGTGTATACAAAGTGAATAAGGGGTGTATAAAGAGTGTATATGAGGTGTATAAGGGGTGTATACAGAGTGTATATGGGGTGTATAAGGGGTGTATAAAGAGTGTATAAGGGATGTATAAGGAGTGTATAAGGGGTCTATAAAGAGTGTATTGGGGGTGTATATAGGGTGTATAAAGAGTGTATAAAGAGTGTATATGGGGTGTATAAGGAGTGTATATGGGGTGTATAAGGGGTGTATAAAGAGTGTATTAGGGGTGTATATGGGGTGTATAAAGAGTGTATTAGGGGTGTATATGGGGTGTATAAGGGGTGTATATGGGGTGTGTAATGAGTGTGTTTGGGAGTGTATACCTGGTGTTGCTTCCCTATTTACCCAGGCTCTGGATTAGCACTATAACGCACTGGTTTATTCATCCTAGTGGACGGCATGTTGAACCTGGTAAGACTCGGTGGTGACACCTAGAGGCGACCCGCATGGTCACACGGGACCCAAACCAGAGTCTGGGGATGGAACCCATGACCTTCTTACTGTGAAGCAACATTACTATAGTAACCATGATGAAAGTGTTACATCAGGAGCAGATGCTTCTCTGCACGTGTCCTGGACATGTTATAAATGTGTCCTGGACGTGTCCTGGACGTGTTATGAACATGTTATGAACGTGTAATGGAGACCGGTGTTCCCATCCTTCAGTCGTGAGGTGAAACGATGTGGCGGCCAGTTTCTCGTTACCCATAATTCCTCCACCTACACTGTCTGCCACCGTTATTGTCTGCTGCAGAACTGACTCACCGTCCCACCATCAGCAGCCGTGATTACAGACACACACTCCTGCTCCATCTGCTGGAACCCTCATCTCTCATCTGCGTGAGAGAGACAGACGGACAGAGAGAGAGACAGACAGACAGGGAGACAGACAGATGGCGAGAGAGACAGACTGAGAGACTGACCGACAGAGACAGATAGATGGAAAAACAGACAGGGAGATTGACACTCGGAGACAAAAAACAGAGAGAGACAGACAGACAAAGATAGTTAGACAGAGAGAACAGAAGACAGACAAAGACAGACAGACAGACAGACAGGAAGACAGACACACAGACAGACCGAGACACACAGACATAAAGACAGACGGGTCGACAGAAAGACAGACAGAGACAGACATAAAGACAGACGGGTAGACAGAGAGACACACAGACATAAAGACAGACAGGTAAACAGAGAGACACACAGACATAAAGACAGACAGGTAAACAGAGAGACACACAGACATAAAGACAGACAGGTCGACAGAGAGACAGACAGACAGACCGGAGGAAAAGGTTGTTTATGATAAAACGACGATGTTGAAAGGTTTTTTTTTTCCTGGTTTGATGTCGTGTTTGTACCTGTGATTTTATTCTCACACAGTGCATGATGGGTAGTGGGATCGACTATCTAAATTGAATCGGTCTCGGTGGTGCCCGCGTTGTGCCCGCGTTCCGCCCGCGTTGTGCCCGTTGTCACTGATGGGAATTGAGTTTCGAGTGTGTTACAGATTTACAGAGGTTTAGACGATCGGCAGGATGGAGATGAGCAAGAGGTTTCCCGTCGTCGTCCACCGGCCGTCTCTTCCTCGAGCGAGAGAGGGGGGGAGAGAGGGGGGGAGAGAGGGGGGGGAGAGCGAGCGAGCGAGCGAGAGAGAGAGAGTGAGAGAGAGAGAGAGAAGTGGATGATGAATGATGAATGGTGACATGAAGGAGTGCAGACAGTTAAACGAGTGTTGCTACAGTGAGCATCACTTTCCTCTCTCTCTCTCTCTCTCTCTCTCTCTCTCTGTGTCTCTCTCTCGTCAGCGTTTCTCTCCATCAGTCCCGATTATTTCGGGGGCGTTCCCCTCCCCCCTCCCCCGGTGCACCCTATTAAACCTCATCATTGGCTTAGTTCCTGCCAGTAGTGCCTCTCCGCCTCTCCCTATTTAACACGCAGCACCTCCTCGTCTGCTCCTGCACTTCCGTCTCAGTCGTGCTCCCTCTCCATTTATTCTTCCTGTCTTTCTCACACTCACACACACACACACACACACACACACACACACACTCACCCACACACAGATGCTCTCTCTCTCTCTCTCTCTCGGTTATGCAATATGAGTAGCAAATGGAGTTCTGAGCGCCGTTTCGGAGACGCTTTCACTTACGGCCAATTCCGTCATGATTCAGAGTCAATTTACACTCGATTCATTGGTGATTCAGGGCCGATTCATTAACGTTACTTCACCGTTCGTTGTTCTGTCGGTTAATTTAGAGCTGATTTACATTTGATTCAGTGTCGATTCGGGACTGATATACTTCTTAATTCAGACTTGATTCAGTGTTGATTCAGTGTTGATTCAGTGTTGAATCTGAACTAACTGTTATACTGTTTGATTCAGACTTGATTGAGTCTTAATTTAGACGTAATTCTATTTTGATTCATTTTTGATTCAGTTGATTTTGGCCTGATTTAGGGCTGATTCAGTCTTGATTCAGTCTTGATTCATGGTTGATTCGTGGTTGATTCTGGACTGAGATACTGTTAATCCAGACATTATTCAGTGTTTATATAGGGCTGATTCAAACTTGATTCAGTGTTGACTCAGTGTTGACTCAGTGTTGACTCCGTGTTGACTCCGTGTTGACTCCGTGTTGACTCCGTGTTGACTCCGTGTTGACTCAGTGTTGACTCAGTGTTGATTCAGACTTGATTCAGTGTTGACTCAGTGTTGATTCAGTGTTGATTCAGTGTTGACTCAGTGTTGACTCAGACTTGATTCAGTGTTGACTCAGTGTTGACTCAGTGTTGATTCAGTGTTGACTCAGTGTTGAATTAGACTTGACTCAGTGTTGACTCGGTGTTGACTCGGTGTTGATTCAGTGTTGATTCAGTGTTGACTCAGTGTTGACTCAGGGTTGATTCTGGGTTGATTCAGACTTGATTCGTTGTTGACTCGGTGTTGATTCGGTGTTGACTCAGTGTTGATTCAGTGTTGACTCAGGGCAGATTCACTAATGTTTTATGGTTAGTGAAACTAAACTCCCTGACGCACGCACGCACGCACACACGCACGCGTGCATTATCCAGGCGTCAGACGTCATGTTGTCCTCCTGACCACCGGCCCTTGATCTGGACTTGTGAAAAAGGGCAGTAGTGTTGGTGCAGGTCTTTACAGATGCGAGCGTTTCCTTTCCAAGGTCGCGGCCAGATTTGGCGGCTCGGAGGAGAGGCAAGACGAACCCGCCTAATCAATAGACAAATTATACAGACAAATGAATTTTGTCTCTTAAGGCTGTGCGCGGCGGCCCGAGACGTACGGCGGTCCTGCCTTCCGTGTCGAAGCGTGCCTCGGGCGTTACTGATGCACGCGGAAATTAAATGACATTCATCGTCCCGCGTGACAAAAGTGTTCAATCGCTTCACTTCTTAATCATAGAAAAGATGTGAAACTAATAATAATGAGCGGCGGAGTCGATGCCAATGTCAAATCACACTTTGTGTTTGGCTTTCGGGGGCATCTTGAAACTTTTCACTGAGAGATTCTCCGTCTAATTATTCAGGATGAATTTCATCTAAAGTTTAATTTCCCAACATTGATTTTATGAAGTTAATTTGGTAAAACCAAACTTAATGTGAAGCATAAATCACAGTCGTGACTCTGGACTGTATTTATGAATAATGGCTTTATATGTTCCTTCATTTTTTTAATCTAAGCGATTTTTCAAAACCAGAGGCTGCAGTTTATTCAGGAGGCGACGGATGCGGGTGGCATATGAATGATGTTTGGCGGATTCCCCGGTACACGCGTGTGTCTCGCACGACCCCCCACCACCACCACCACCATCTAATGGACACACGCGATCGACTTACCGTCCCTGATAAACAGCGGTTGTTTGCTCGGGCGCTGAGACGGATTTTAGTGCTCGTCATTAGAGGAGGTGATGTGAGAGATGTGTATCGAATATGACCGACTAAAAGGTGTGTGTGTGTGTGTGTGTGTGTGTGTGTGTGTGTGTGTGTGTGTGTGTGTGTGTGTGTGTGTGTGTGTGTGTGAGTGTGAACGACCTGAATGATTCAGTGTCTTTATAAGCAGTGATTGTTCCCTAGAACCTTTCGATTCATCGATTCTTTATCTATTCAGGGGTGACTGACTGAATCAGAAGTGAAGCAACAATAAACAATGAATGTACGACTGAACCTGAATCATTGATTCACTGTTGATTCACTGTTTTTATTTGTTGTTTCACTGTTGATTCACTGTTGTGGCCGGGAAGATTCACTGTCGATTCATTGTTAAGGCAGGAAAGATTCACTTTTAAGGTGGGGAAGATTCACTGTTGATTCACTGTTGATTCAGTTCAGATTTTGGAACGAGTCACTTTTGATTGGATTGTGATTTGGTGAAGATTCACTGTTGACTTGATTTGTTTGTTTGTTTGTTTATTATTTAATAAAGAATCACTCCTGTTGATACAAGATTCAGTGTATTTTCATGAATGATTCACTCGACTTAGCCGTCAATTCGTTCATTTACTGCTAATTCCTGCTAATTTGTTGATTCATTGCCGAGTTTCCTTCATTTATTTATGCATTTTAATTATCATCAAGGTTGTAGTTACAGATACAGAGTTATTCCCTCTCTATTCCCTCTCTATTCCGTCTCTATTCCCTCTCTATTCCGGCTCTATTCCCTCTCTATTCCGGCTCTATTCCGGCTCTATTCCGTCTCTATTCCGTCTCTATTCCCTCTCTATTCCCTCTCTATTCCCTCTCTATTCCTTCTCTATTTCGTCTCTATTCCGGCTCTATTCCGGCTCTATTCCCTCTCTATTCCATCTCTATTCCGGCTCTATTCCGGCTCTATTCCCTCTCTATTCCGTCTCTATTCCGTCTCTATTCCGGCTCTATTCCGGCTCTATTCCGGCTCTATTCCGGCTCTATTCCGTCTCTATTCCGGCTCTATTCCGTCTCTATTCCGGCTCTATTCCCTCTCTATTCCCTCTCTATTCCCTCTCTATTCCATCTCTATTCCGTCTCTATTCCGGCTCTATTCCGGCTGTATTCCGTCTCTTTTTCGTCCCACCCTAAGTACACACAGACAGAACTGCTTGTCGAACCCGGGAGACTTTGGGCCGAGTGTTTTCGGGGCGGCATGATGAAAACTCGTTGATAAAACGCACACACGCGTCACGCGTCCTGCGTTCCTACAGACTAAGTGATTGGTAAATGCTATTTGCCGGGTCCATATGGTGCCCGGACGCTCCGGCTCTTAGAGCGACAGAAGCCATTTTTCATGTTTAAGAGGGGGAATCCTCCGGGGGGTTTTAGGGTCCCATCCTACTACCGCACATACACACACATACACACACTCACCCCGGCTGGCGGCGGCGCTGGAACTGGGATTAATGCGTGCTGATGTTGCGAGGAAGCTGGTATGAATTAGCAATTAGGAGAAGAGTGCAGACAGGTTTCAACACCATCACCGAGTCTAAGTGCAAAGGCGTGTAGCAGTCGACACACTCGCGCTTTAGCTGCAGGGGGGGGGCGCTGTTTACATGGGCGTGACGTGCTAAAACACCCGAACTGACACACACGGGAGAGATGTGTATAAATGCTCGCTGTTTTCTGACTCCTCATGTGATTTCTCGTGTATACACACTCGCACCCGCCGCCACAGTTTATTATATCGATTCAGGACTGAACCGCTCGTTGATTCTGTGTCGATTCACTGTCGATTCAGTGTTGATTCACTGTGGATTCAGTGTCGATTCAGGACTGAACCGCTCGTTGATTCAGTGTTTATTCAGTGTTGATTCACTGTGGATTCAGTGTTGATTCAGGACAGATTGACTCTTGATTGTGAGCTAAATTGACCAGTTTTAGGGGTCGATTCACTGTTGATACAAGTTCAATTCACTGTTGATTCACTGTTAATCTTGGCTTGTTACACTATTGATTCAGGGTCGATTCACTATTGACACGGAGTTGATTCACTGTGGATTCAGAATTGATTCACTGTTGATTTAGAGCAAATTACTTGTGGATTCTGATCAGGGTTGATTCACTGTTAATGTAGACTTGATTCACTATTGATTCAATGGTGATTCACTGTTGATACAGAGTTGATTCACTGTTCATTCTGGGCTAAGTTGACTGGCTTTAAGAGTCGATTCACTGTGGAATTGTGGGGGCGATTCGCTGTTGATACAGAGTTGATTCACTGTTGATTCCCTGTTGATTCACTGTGGATTCAGAGTTGATTCAGGTTCGATTCCTTCTTGATCTAGACTTGATTCACTGTTGATTGTCGTACAGGTGTGTGTAATCATCAAAGATGGATTCAAACCCAAATCGTAACCCAAGCTCATGGACACACACACACACACACACACAACCTCTGGACATTTGTCATATATCTTCTAATCACGCATGTGGCAGGTGCACTAGCCAAAACGACGCCGGTGACGTGCCTGGAGTGTTAACACGGGTGTTAAGGTAGACGAACGTAGCCGCCGCCCGGGCGCATGATTACATCAAAGCTTCCGACGCTTGGCTTTGAAAAGCGAGCGGGTCGACCGTCTCGCCCGCCGAGATTTTAGCATCATTGATCCTCGCAGGCTTTCAGCGCGGCCGCGCCGCTTTCTGGAGCCACTAAAAGAGATCTAAATGAATAAAAACGAACCGAGACGCCGCATCAAAGTTCACTTAACCTCTCTCGAGAGAGGCACCGAGAGCGAATCCCAACCCCCGCCCCTCCCCCACCCCATCCACCCCTCCACCTTTCTACCCCACGCACTCATGTTTCATTCACAAAGCCCAAAGTCAACTTTATAGCCATTGACTAATCTAGCCGTCGCTCTCCATCTTCGGTGAGGAGTCCAGCTTTTATACCCGGTGTGTCGGGTTGTGTATCGTGGAGAGAAATGACAGCGCCATCATCTGGAATCAAACGCAATCTGCACGTCACTAACGAATAACTTTAATATCTGTAGCTTTTATATTTACCGCATTTAGCCAACGACAGAATCCAAATTTGACCTACAATGACATAGCACCGTTTTGACGGGTTTGACGGGGACACACGCTGGGCGGATACACTAAACACTTGAACAGGTCTCGGCGTACACCCACACAGATCCAAAACCCCCAACACACACTCACATACACACACACACACACACACACAGAAAAACCTGGGACTTCGAAACGAATACACACCCATAGGTGCAAATTTCAGGACATGGTTAAGATACCGACGTCTCCAGTATATGTCACAGATTGCTCTTTTGACTGGTGTTTCAAAAGCCGCATGGACACGTGTGTGGACGCATTTATTCACGCCGTGGTGGAGAGACAGAGAGAAGACCGGAGTGGAAAAAGAAAAGGTACGGTTGGAATACAAAAGCCTGATTCACGGCGGAGGACGGAAGCGATGGAGCGGGGTGGAGAGAGGAAGCGCTACTGAAGGATCTGATTGGTGGTTGTCATAAGATGAAAGTGACGGCGATAAAGAAGATGTCAAGAGTGATGCGTAAATCATGAACATTAATAAATATCCCTTCATTTGCGTACCGGAGCTGCTGCGAGACGCAGCAACAATTCCGCAACTTTTCATTTCCATCGTACCTGCAGCTTGTTTCTGTACTTCTAATATTCACCACACCAACCCGACAGCATCATACGTGTGTCATAACAGTGTCATAACTCATCCGCTACCGCTTCGTACCTCGGACAGAGCTGTTCACGAAGGCCGGAGAGTCTCGTGCTGGCATCGTCGAGGCCCCGGACTGATGAATAGACGAGCGTGAGACGTCGGCCGTCTGTCTCGACGGATCCGAACCAAGGGGAGTCTCTGTTGCCTCATTAATTTTTAATTTGCCAATCGACTGGCTCAGACAAAAGCAAACGTTTCTTAATATTTTTGTTTTGGTATTATAATTACAGACGCCTCTGCAGGCTGATCCGCCTCCGTGATATTACATTACGTTATCTGCCTGTAATTTGGAAGACCTTGTGAAGCGTGTCCTTCCCAGCTGTGGAGACGCTTTACCGTTGCTTACTGTCTTGCCGTCTATGCCGCAGTGTGTGCGAGCGTGCGTGCGTGTGTGTGTGTGTGTGAGCGTGCGTGCGTGTTTGTGTTGAAATGCGTTTGAGGCGCGTTTACATGCGCTCGCGGGTTGCACCGGTGTCACGACGGTCCTGATACTTCATCATTTATCTCATCTTTCATTTCTCGCTCTCGCCTTCCCGACACCATTTCTCATTCCTAATTACGTTTCTATTTCTCCTCTGATGTGTTAGTTAGTTGGGTTAGCTGGTTGGGTGGTTGGGTTAGCTGGTTGAGTTAGCTGGTCGAGTTAGTTGGTTGAGTTAGTTGGTTGGGTTAGCCAGTTGGGTTAGTTGGTTGGGTTAGCTGGTTGGTTTAGCTGGTTGGGTTAGTTGGTTGGGTTAGTTGGTTGGATTAGCTGGTTGGGTTAGTTGTTTGGGTTAGTTGGTTGAGTTAGTTGGTTGGGTTAGCTGGTTGGGTTAGCTTGGTTGGGTTAGTTTGTTGGGTTAGCTGGTTGGTTTAGCTGGTTGGGTTAGTTGGTTGGGTTAGCTGGTTGGGTTAGTTGGTTGGGTGGTTGGTTCGGTCGGTGACAGGCATCATTTAACCACCTTTTCAACCAGACTAGTCATACTGAGTGCGAGTAGCCTCGTTATTTTAGTTTTCGCTTTGTCCCTTGTTCAGTTCGGTTGGCCGAGACGGAAAGAGATTAAACTAGTCCCTAACTAGTGCATCTAGTCCCCAACTAGTCCAACGGCAATGAGATGGAACCCATCAGAAAACCTTGTGACAGTCTTGTGACTTGACGGTCGAGTGGCATGAACTTTTGACCAGCCGGTTGAACTCTTAGTAGTGCAGCAGTGACCAGTCGGTCGAGTCTCCTTAACTAGTCAGTGGACAGTTGACCCTCATGACCAGCGGTTTAATCTTGTGCAATAACAACCAGACCACGAGTCCTGCTGAAGGAAAATAGCGTCTAGGATCTCGCCAAAAAGATGCCGAATAAACTAGATGGTTTCTAAACGTACCCCCCTTCACCCACCCACGTCCAATCTGGGAGCAGGATAATTACCTTTAAAAACTGTTTTCACTCGGTCATTTAATAGCAGTTCTGTGATGTGAAATGTCTCCAGCTGCTCCCTTGATGGGGGGTGCAGGGGGGGCGGGGGGGGCTTTAAACTTTTCTCATACGTTTGCAGGTCAGGATGTTAAAATCTGTAAAATGTGAAGCTTTCATTAGAGAAATTTCACTTAAAAGTGAGCAACATTTCTAAATACCACCAGCTAGCAGCTACGTTAGCGCTCAGGAAGGTCAGCGGGTGGGTGGTTTTAGCACTATAACTAAACTAGCTTCACCGTAAGCGTGCTTGGATTCAACCGCCTTCATCACCGTTGACCGAGTCAAATGTCTGGTCACTAGTTCACAAGAGTCAACCGTCCAGAGAACTCGTGACTTCTGTACTACTAATACTGTACACGAAGAAACTTCTGTAAGGTCGTAACCAAACGATGGAGTCTTAGGAACTCGGTGACTAGCTGGTTAAGCTGGGTAACCTCTAAGATCTAGTGACGGACTAGTGACCAGATGTAGATGCTCGACTCTTTTGAATGAGTGTCTAGGCGGTTAACGCTTCGGAACTAGTGACCAGACAAGTGATGTCAAGACCGCTCGTTTGACTCTTGTAAACCAGCGGTTACCAGTGTTACTTGGTAACCTGTTAGTGGTTATCTGGTTTCAAGAAGGGAAACCAGAAGGGAAACACTTGAGAACTAGTTTTCCAGGTAGCTAAGAATCATTAACCAATGACGAGATGGTTGACTCTGGTGAACTAGTACGAGATGGTTGACTCTGGTGAACTAGTACTAGATGGTTGATTCTGGTGAACTAGTACTAGATGGTTGACTCTGGTGAACTAGTACTAGATGGTTGACTCTGGTGAACTAGTACTAGATGGTTGACTCTGGTGAACTAGTACTAGAT
>JAOTRQ010057455.1:0-14080 GCA_028565875.1 Hoplisoma paleatum | reverse complement strand
GTTTGTGGGATTATATTGCCTCCAGGTGTCACATATGGCATAATGAGAAAAAAAACGATTATCACTTGAGATGTATGAGAATTGGGGACAAGGGTGGAGGAAGAACGATCTAATACAGGATCTATAACGGAATTAAGGTCACCACCAATAATCAAGGAATTGGTATGGAGAGATGGGATAGAGCTAGAGATAAGAGATAAGATAAGATAATCCTTTATTAGTCCTACAGTGGGGAAATTTAAGTTGTTAACTAATTATTTTACACATGAACTCGGGATCATCAAAATTAGGTGCATAAAAATTTACCAGCTCACAATTATCCACCTCCCCGCTCTGTTCAAAATCACCCTTTCCACCACAAATGATGTACCTGATCTAATCAGAATGGCCACTCCTCTGTTTCTGTAGTTAGATGAAGAGTGGAACATCTCACCCACATTTGAAACCCGCAACCTGCAGTGATCAGAGTTGTTTAGATGCGTCTCCTGTAAGAAAGTCACATCAGCCCTCAAGCATTTCAAATGAGCCATAACTTTAGATCTCTTTATGGTATTATTAAGACCATTGACGTTTCAAATAACTATTTTTAAAGGCGCCATAGCGTATTTAAAAACAAATTGTGAAACAGAATTGAAATTGAAGAGCATCTTAGGAAAAGAAAAACGAAACAAACAAGAAAAAACTACACATAACCCAACCCACAGAACATACCCACCCAACATTTTAACTATAAACTCACAAAGCTCAAATACAGAGCTATCCCAAACTATATATACAAAATATACCTAGTTAGTGAGTCCAACGAAGCAAAATATATACATTAAATGTGCAGGATCAACCTCTCGCTAAACCTGAGATCACATCACAACATCACAGGCAACATAACATAACCGCATCAGTTCCACCATATATACAAAATCAGCCGGGAAGCAAACCCCGTGCGAACTGCTCAGCCTCCTTTGGACAGGTAAAAAATGTTCATTACCATCAGCAGTTATGCGGAGACGTGCAGGATAAAGCAAACCATACCGTACACCGTCCATTGTGCGCAGAGAATTACGTACGTCATTGAAAGCGGCTCATGCCGTATCAACTTTCGCTGAGTAATCAGGAAAAATGGACAAGGACTTGCCTGAAAAAGATTTTCGGGGTTGAAATCTGACCCGTTTGAAGATAGTAGCGCAGTCTTCGTAGTAATGAAGTCGTTCAACCAGACGAGGAGTTTGATCGGAACCCGGCTTTGGAGCGGATGAGTGATGTGCACGATCGATGCGTGGTGGTTCGGGTAACTGAAGCACATCTTTCAGCAGCGTGGATACACTAGTCCCCGACTAGAAAAGGATCCATCCTCCAGAACACAGACGATGCGAAAATTCTGTCACCTTGAGCAAGACTCCAGATCCTCACATTTGGTCTCCAGATCGACAACCGTCTTATCAAGACAAGCTATATTGTTCTGAAGCCCCGCTACATCATCTGTGCATGTCGAGAGAGATCGCTTAACTCTATCCACAACTGTCTGAAGACTCACCACATCGGACTTTGAAGTGGACAAGATCTGCTTTGAGTGTCGCGAGATCCTGTTTAATGTTCACTCATTAAATCGCGGAGTTCAGCAACTACAACGCAAGCGATGTCGGATTTCAAAGTTGCCAAGTCCGAGATTACAGCAGGGTCAGAGGGCACGATCGGAGGGCTTGATTCTGCACCCGAGTTGAGAATGCGGCTTGAGCAGTAGGACAGAGCGTGGACTGAGAAAGACCGGAGGTTTTAACTACTTTTGGCGGCATGAATGTGGAGTAAACAGGTACAGAATAGATAGTTGTGACGAGATATCCAAAGGGGAAAAAGAGATTGGCAACCTAGCACGTAAAAAACAATATTTTAAAGATGGCTTTGCAGAACCCTAAACACTGCTACTCCATGTGCAATTAAACCGGAAGAGCAATAATACAATAATTATTAATAAATACATGTTTTCACGTTAAGTGAACTACTACTACTAAAAGGAGCCTGTTACAGTAGTTTTTCTTCTCCAGTATTTCCCTTCCTGTCTGAACCACTATTATTTTTTGTTGTTTTGTGCTCTGTGTGTTCTCTGCTCTGTGTCCAGGTTCCCATCGCTACCCTGGTTCGCAGTCTCTCATCCCATAAAGCAACCTTTCATTGCTCCTCTTGCCTATTGCCTCCATACGCTCGTTGCTCATTATTGCTGTGTATCATACAATAAACTACCGTTGTTTTGCATCTACGTCTCCGACTCACTCCTTATAGTAGATTCTGACACACAAATTGTAAGGAAATGTGCATTTCCTCCCAGCAGGCCACGCCCCTCTGGATCCAGTAGCGAGCACTCGTCCCAGTGGGCCACGCCCATCTGGTTACCTGGGTTACCTCTCGCCGTGCACACCTGCCGGTAATCCAGACCTGACGAGTGCTGGTATTTAAGGACAGCGTGGGGGAAGTCACGCTGTCGGATCGTCTGTGTATTTTCTGTTTTACTCTGTGGTTTTGATGTTTCGTTTTGTAGCGCTACTCTGTTTTGTTAATCTGTGTTAATTCGAGCTCCCTGGGTTGACTCGAGGACCCTGTAAACCCATCGTACTTCCCGGGTTTGATGAAATAAAGAACTTTCAAGGGTCTGACGTGGTCCGAGTTGCTTATTTGCGGTTCCGAACAACCCCAATTCCTAACACATTTAAGGAAATTAGACACCATGCAATATCAGGTACTAAGAACATGTACAGGAACCTTTAAATCCATCCCAACAACAGAACTAAAAATAGAAATGATGCCTTTATACTTCAGAAGAACACAATTGACGTTAAATTACTGGTTGAACTTAAGAAGCAATAACCTGGATCACCCAAAC
Organism: Hoplisoma paleatum; assembly: GCA_028565875.1. Lineage (NCBI taxonomy): Eukaryota > Metazoa > Chordata > Actinopteri > Siluriformes > Callichthyidae > Hoplisoma > Hoplisoma paleatum. Next base: position 11,208 of record JAOTRQ010057455.1, on the reverse strand, counting down.
CATTATATATGAAGTACATGCTGGGAAAAGGAGAAAAAAGATAGAAAGTTTTGGATGGGTGATTAAAAGAGAAAACATAGGAGTACGAAATATACAATCTGACAATAAGTCAATTGTCAATGCCAATAATACCACCATGGAGCAACAGTTCATTAAACATTAATGAAAAAGAAACAAGATAAATCATATATTATTAATCCACACAGTACAATAAATTCAAATAAAAATAGGCAAAAGTATTACCAACAAGTTATCAATATTTACAGGAGAAAAGATAACATTTCTACTAGCCACACAGTGAGTGGAAGCAGTGAGCTAATCACTCATATAAAAATTACTTAGACAGCAAATCTGTCATTACTATAAGGAATACAAAGGATAAGATTAACTGTTGTGCAGGGGTCACCAATGTGGTGCTTGCGAGGACCTCATGAGTCGCCCGCAGACCTGTTTTAAAAATAGTTCATTATAGTGACAGTTACCAGTGAACTGCATATTTTTTTGTCGCTATTCTTTTTTAAATCACACTTGCATTGGTGTAAATTAGAAAATATATGTAATATATTGTAGCGATCGCTTAATGTTATCGGTTATGAGTGTGTTTAATGTTATTGGGTGCTCTGTTCACATGTTATACTGCTTCGTGTGTATGGGCGCTAATAGGGGAGGGAGGAGCCTAGTGCAGGTGTGTAGGGAGCGAGAGTTTTTGGAAGTGAACGGTGTGTGCGCGTCTGTGTACTCCGATGTTCCAAGCGATGCTACGAAGAAAATGATGGCAGAAATGGAACCACGAGTTATCCGAAGGTGTTAATAAAACAGGATTTTTGTTTTCATCCATCTCAAAAGTCTGTCCTGCTTCTATACACACCATTCTTAAATCGGTTTAATTGGAAAAATTTTAATTATAAAAAGTCAAACTACCTAAATTTGAAAAAAAAAGGAAAAGGAAACTGGTGGATACACCAGCTTGATAATTAATCAAGGCAGATGACCAAGCCAAGTATTAAATAAATGATTGAAACTCAATAAATAAGTGGGATGTTTGATTAATTTTGTATGAAGTTTCTCTCAATAGGTGGAGTTTGCAGTAGCCATACCTGACTAGCAACAAGGCTTCAAAGACGTATGGTGGTGCAGGAAAAACTTGGTCAAGGAGTAAGAATTATTGAGGTTCACAAAGTAAATTATCTGAACCCAGGTGGACTGGATGGTGTGAGGTGATAAAAACCTCTTCACATGCAGTCAAATAAAAATTAAGCAGGGCAATATTTAGTAAACCACCTATCACAAGGTATACCTGAAGACCTGTTTTTCACTCATTGCCAGAAACTAGAACCAATTCGGCTCAGACAGGATTGAATTCAAAACTTATAAACATGATTATGTAACCTATAAATCCTGTCTCTGATAATTAACTTGTTTAAAAGCTCAGAAGGACCAAAAACTGACAGTCACTGGGAGGACAGTGAGTGGAAGAGACCGAAGTGGATGACTTTTGAGCTACTAAATTTAGCTTACGTTTACCGTTTGTCATGTTATTTGTAAAAATATATTGTCTTTGTTGTGTGTTGTTCTGTTTATATGTTCACAGATAAGTTCAAACGCTGATCTTTCCATTTTTTTATATTAATTCAAGGTATTAAGCATTGAAAAAGACAGATAAAATTCCATCACCCAGCTTCCGAGTTTATTACACCAGCACACAAACACACACACACACACACACACACACACACACACACACACACACACACACACACACACACACACACACACACATATAAATACTATATACTTGTTTATAGAAATTATTTAAAACTGAAATGTTTAAATGGTAAATATTACGTGATCCAAAATGTTTGTATATTAAATCGTTCGTAACCCAACAATGTTTATTTGGTAAGTAGTTTTAACCCAAATTGTTCGTAAATTGAATTAATTGAACCCAAGATTTTCATATAATAAATTCTTCGAACCCAACATATTTGTATATTAAATAATTTGAAACTAAAATGATTGTTTTTTAAATTATTCAAATCTAAAATGTTTGTTAATTAACTCATTCAAATTCTAAATGTTTGTACCTCAAACTCTTAAAATGTTTGTATGTTAAATTGTTTATAACCCCAAGTTTCCACTGTAATGGCAGATCTGCAGTGCAGATGAAGACTATATAAGGATGTTCGATCCCAGGCTCTTTTTCCTCCTCACGTCTTACCCAGATTGAGATGCAGGGCGAGTCGTCCCTTCAGGAGCTCCAGGGTGATGTAGTCTCCTCTCTGACTCTCTCCGTGGAGCAAGACGCCGCTGGCCTGCCGGCTGCGGAAGCGCACCGAGATCACATTCTTCACCGTACTGGTGGATTTCTGATTGAAGCGATAGAGGAGGGCACTGTGTCCGTCAAACTCGGCCACGTCGGACTCTGAAGGGCAAACAAGCACAAGCGTGTGTGTGTGTGTGTGTGTGTGGTGAAGAGTGAAATCATGCTGGACCCGGGGACGTGAGTCTGGATCATCATCTGGAGTTATAAGAGGAGTTCTGGACTGATGGACCACAAGAGGGTTTAGAAAGTGACTTGAAAAATAATTCTTGCTGGTTATGAAGTTTGATTGGCATGTAACTGGTTCGTGTCTTAAATTAATAATAATAATAATAATAATAATAATAATAATAATAATAATAATAATAATAATAATAATAAGTTACATCTATATAGCGCCTTTAACAGTCCCAAGGGCGCTTTACATAAGCAGACACACTGAATACAATAAAATAAGTATAAAGCAGATAGAAAAGTTTTAGCTGATTTAAATTTCTGTATTAAAATTAAATCAAAATTCTATTTATCATTTCCAGTACTGCAAAAACGACACTAGATTTGTTACATGAATTTTAATAAGGAACGGCACTATATACATAATTGATAATATCCAGTAAAGAACAATTATTAATAATGTATAATAAAAAAAGATCGTTTTTGTCAACTGAATTACATTTTGGAAAGTTAATTTTTAATTTCAACTTGACTCACTCGCTTTACACGATGTTAGACGGTTTATTTCTGTTTCACGTCAGTTAATCCTCTACACAAACTACGCTGACGCTTCTTTACGGTCTTCACTACACGCCAACTAAATGCTGAAAATGGAAAATAACGTATTCGAGAAAAATGAAATCGGGAACTTCGTGTTATGGTGTCTTGGCTCCGACTGTGAGGATTAAAGTCAAACACGTCGACGGTCTACGAATGAAGTGTTGTCAGTTAATTCTTTGCTGTCACGCGAAAATAGTCTCGCAAAAAATGATTTCAGCTAAAAGCAGTGAGAGGAGGAAAGAGAAAGTCTCACACCTCTTGACGTCAATATCGAACAAAAGAGTTCTGATCTAAATGCAAAAAGAAAAAAGAAAGATACTTCGATAATCTTCAAATTCTCTGAAAGTGTGGATTTCACTTTCTCATCGTGTGTGTGTGTGTGTGTGTGTGTGTGTGTGTGTGTGTGTGTTTGTGTCTTACTGTGTCCGCAGCCATAGATCTCCAGTCTGAGTCCAATTCCTCCTGCAGGGTTTCCACCAAGTGGTAAAATTCTCAGAAATCGAGTTCTGATGGAGTGGAGGAGTTTGTGATGGACCACTGAGTCTGAGTCGATGTTTCCTGGGAACGTCTGCACACATAAATTGACAGATTGCTGACGAACGTCACCGTAACTCGTACCCCCGGCCAAAAATTAGTTTTTTTCTTGCATTTACTTGTGTTTCCGGTATTAATATGAAAATCTTTGGAGTTGAAATGTATCGCGACCCAAAACTTTGGCAGATGTTGAGTGAGGAAGGAAAAAGATTCTGTAACTGACTAAACCAGGGGTCACCAACTTTTTTGAAGCTGAGGGCTACTTTTGGCGTTTGATACACACTTGTGATGTCACAATAATAATTATATAATTAATTCTAATAAATAATAAATTATTATATATTGTAACATCCGTGGGTCGCGCGGAAAGGATGAGATGGATGTAAACAAAAGACCTGTTTTATTAACATTTTCGGATCATTTTCAAAAGAATCATTTTCCTCGGAACATCGGAGCGCACATACGCGCACACACCGGTTCACTTCTAACAACTCTCTCGCTCCCTACACACCTGCACTAGGCTCCTCCTCCCCCCTTAGTGCCCACACACACGGAGCAGTATAACATGTGAACAGAGCCCCATAACATTAAACACATAACTCATAACATTAAGCGATCGCTACAATCTATTACATAGATTGTCATTTTCTAATTTACACCAATGCACGTGTGATTTAAAAAAGAATAGCAAAAAAATGCAGTTCACTGGTTAGTGTCACTTTAATTAACTATTTTTAGAACAGGCGTTCACCACGTTGGTTAGTTCACCCCTGAACTAAACTAACTTGTAAAAAAAACATGTGAGATTACGGGGGCATTGTGGGGCAAAGAGCGTCAAATGGGAATAAATGATTATAAAAAAAAAGTATATTAGGGCTTGTCGGTGACCAGTGTTCAGTCCACAACAGGAGACGGATTTCTTTTTAGGTACAACGTCCTATTTACTTCAGTATCTGACTATGTAAGGAGCAAGGCAGCAAGGCAGAATTTCAGCTTTCCAGAATTTAGAACACATCCAATCCTTGCACACAAACATTTAACAGTATTCAAAGTGTTTTCTTTATTCTTTATATTCTTTTTTGTAAAATTTAGAATGAGGCGAAGTGAAGAAAGTGTTGTGGTAAGATTATATAACACAATGTTATGTTTATTTTTGTTTACAACGATGTCGGTTATATAATTGAAGTCATACGATTTATTGGAAAGTAACTGTAAAGTAAAATTTCTGATACAAGAGTATCTAAAACATATACAACGTTTAAACGTATAAAAACGTATGTATGTAAGAAATAAACAAAGAATCCAAATGAACCGATTCACTTGGATGATTCTTTTGAATGCGACGATTCTTTTAAGACGAATCGATATTTACTTTAAACAGAAGGAGGTTTACTTTCTTTTTTTATTTATTTATGATCAATTCCTGACGTACTTCTCTCTCAGTATTCTCGGGGCTCAAACAGAATTTGGGTAAATATTAGTGGAGCTGACTGCAGGATCGAAAGCAATAATCCTCCTCGACCTTTTCACCTTGGAAGCAGGTAACCCGTGCACTTTCACATTCTGGTTATTCGGGTTATGAAAGTGTCCTCGGTTATAAAATGGCAGCACCGAGCAGCCGAGCAGAAGTCATAATGAGATGATGGGCTGCAAATACATCCAGGCTTTTTTATCCCAGAGAACGAGCCAGGCGACGTGTGACCGGGCAAATAGGACGTAATGTGAGAGAAGACGGAAAGGGGGCCGAGTGTAGATCATAAAGCCCTGATAAAAATAGGAGAAAAGAAGTAAAGAGATCTGATAGCATACGGAGAGATGTAGAAAGATAAAATTGAGATGACGGAAGGGGAAATAAACGCTTGTTGCCCGTGTACTGCCGGTGATTGCCGTGATGTCTGTTCACCGCAGAGCAATTTCGAAACGCGGCCCCAAGTAGCGGAGACGTGGGTGCGGAATCTGGACTTCGGTGGGAAGGTGAAAATGAAACTGGGCTTTCCGGGGAGCCTTTAATTTCGGACGCATGTGAGCAACAAGTTCGGCGTAAATTCGTCTTCGGCTTCTTTTCGAGTCAGACTATGATAAATTGATGGGGCCGCGTGGACAGAAGAGGGCCAGGAGAGCGTTTATTCAAGCGAACGAGAGCGCAAATTAGAGGAGAGACTGAAGCGTTGGTTTGTAAAAAGTGCCAGAAATGTAAATTTATCATAAAAGCTTAATTAGAGAGGCTGAATACGTTCGTCCCTTCGCTAGAATAACAGTTAGTACAAGAGCAGGGGTTTTGATCACTATGTTCGAGCTGTCTCCGGGCCCATTGAACTTCATGCTAATTCAATTTCACGGGAATAAAAAGCAGTGAATTATAGAGAGAGGAAGAAACGAGATGTCCACGCCGCAGAGAAACCATGGCAACTAGCGGTATTCCATCAGCTACCTCCAACATCGACCAGGCATAACATTATGACCGGTGAATGACGTGAAAGACTTTGATTATGATTAAACCTAAATATGAATGAATTACATGTTATATGTCCCCCGTCCCCGTCCCCCCCACACACACACACATGTACCCGGGTAGAACCTGCGTGGGTTTCTTCCGAGCGCTCCTACAGTCCAAAAACATACAAGTAAGGCAAATTAAAGACACTAAATTGTCCATGAATGTGTTTGATGTGACTTGTGTGATCAAATGTAAAAAATTATAAAACATGACGTTAATAAACAAACAAAAAAACAAACAAACAAAAAGCTTGACAGAATAAGTACTGGAATATATATAGAAGCGTCCACAAGGGTCAAGGGTGAACAAGGCTCATTGATGCACACAGGGAATCAAAAAGCAAGATTGTGTAACTCAATTTGCTGAAATGCAAGTGAATTCTGGGACAGAAAAGAGTCCTGGATTATAAATGAGGATCAGTTGTGTAGATTCAATCCTGCTTGGTAAAGGTTTGTTTCCTTTTAAGGTATCGAGTCAAATCTTATAGCTCTTCTATCTCCTAGACGGAGTCTCAAAGTCTTAGTACATGAATAATGAAGTTTTAGACTTCAGGTGGTGAAGCGAGATATTCTACTAGCACACAAGGAGACGCTTCTGACCACATATAAACTTCGGCTCCACGTCTGGTCCTTCACTGCTCAATGGTCCCGTAACCCTCATTGGTCATCGGGGTGCCGTACTGATGAACCATGTATCCAAATCTCTGCACTGCCGCCGGTCGTTTGAGCGAAGCTCGTTCCCTCCCATTGGCTTTTATCGTGTGTCTGCTTTCTCTGCTCCGAGATCCCTGCAGATCGCTCTTCCTCTTCTTCTTCCTCACAGTGGTGAGGAGGAGCTCGTCGTATTAGCCAACGTCTCTTACACGACTATGAAGATCTACGATCTGACATCTATGGTTGAAAATACAGTTAACAGGTAGTGGAGATGAGCCTCTGGTACCGTGCCCACCTCGGCCAGATCATCCACTTCGGATTTGACCAGAAGGTTGCCGGTGTAAGCCCCACTACCACCAAATTGCCACTAGTTATGCTTCTGGGCTCCTGACCAAGAACCTTTAACCTTAAATGCTCAAGAAATGGTGTCCAAGACGTTCAAATGCTACAAAAAATAATAAGAATTCAATTTGTAGGAGTTTTATTTTCGATCCTTGGGCCAGAATTCATTTCCATGTGCATGTGTAAAAATGGATTTAGTTGTTTACACATTGTTTAAACACATCTAATATGTGCTAGTGCATTAATACAGAGGTTTTAAAAACACCAACAAGCTCAGTCACTGCCAACAGATTCTGACTCACAAAAAAACCCAACGTCCATTAATATTCACTTCTGGATGGATGATGCAAATTAAAATGCTCATTTTCGCTCTGAAACTTTTAAACATTTCTCTGTCATTAGTTTGTGTAACTTTGCCAAAACTCCCGTCACGGCGGTACTTCTTTTAAAACACGCACCACTTGATATTGACATGTTTATTCCCCTGTGGGAGACGATGACTTGATCTCGAGTTTGGTCCGATACGACATTACTCAATGTGATCTCCTTATTAATGCACATACACCAGCAGGAGGTGAACCCATCACGAGGAGCTGGAGATCATTTATTCCTGCATCTATTCATCTTCGGTAGCCGAGGTATTAAAATCCGGACTGCTGGGTTCCGAGGGGATGAAAACACCAGACATAAAACAATGGATTTAATGATTTAATGGATTTAATGATTAATTATTACCAAAATTCGGATGACGATGAGGAACTGTTTAAAATAGAGGGATAGTGGCATGGTCATCCCACAGCCAGAAGGTTCTGGGTTCGATCCTGGGTCCTGTAAAGTTTGCATGCTTATCCATTAACTGTCTAGTTTTCCTCCAACAATGAAAACACATTGATTTAACCTTGTGAACGGGTGAATCTTGGTTGATGAGGGGTGAAACAATTCAGTACGAATTGGTAGGAATCAGTGATCCTTTTAATTCGATTCAATATGGTTAAACAGCAGGGGGCGCTGGCGCTATATGTTTAGAACACAAAACATGAATCTTATATTTTTGGTCTAGTTTGCTTTAAGTTCTTCAGATAAAAAAGACTTATCGTTATAATTATAAATATAAGATAATCATCCATCCATTATCCAGAAGTTGTCGTCTTTTTTTAAAACCTCTTTTCTCCAAAAGATCGTCCCGTATAGTCCGATTGTGTATAAAAATAGATAAGCATAATCAATACCCTGCAGCAACCCTTCTGGAACCTTGAGAAAACAAATGCGTTCTGCCTATGGTTGCTGGATGTGCCGCGATGCGACAGTGCAGGGAGTCGGATAAAAAGGAGGACTCTCCGAAAAGGCCAGGAGAAAATATCCATAAACATGCTTTTGATTTGATTGACCTTTTTAGAGTGTGTTAATGGGATCTGTCACCGTGTGATAAATGCGCTCAGCACACGTTAGCTGCTCGGGCCGAGGCTGCTGTCTATCACCCGCATCGATTTGAGTGGGTGCTGACTTGAACGCCGAAGCCTTATTATGTGGAATAAAGAGGGGCGGTCTGTTCAGAAGTACCCATGATGAAAATAAATAAATAAATAGAAAGCGAGGAGCACGACGAGTGTGTACTGCGGGAGGCGATGCAAAACTGTCTTTAGACTTTTTATCACCTAGAATGACATTCAGCGTAAATGCCAGAGAAAATATGACTGGTCACATGACTGTGGATATTTCGTTTCTGATAAAGAAAGTACTCTTTCTCACTCAACGCATGCTGTTGTTTAACTATTAATCCAAAAGACGCTGGTTTGCTGTCGGGCTCTTGAGCGACGCCCTGAACCCTTAGTTGCACAGATACTGTATATACTGTCGCCAGACTACAGTAAAAAAAAGAGCCAGCTATAGCCTAGTGGTAATAGTACAAGACTAATAATCCAAAGGACGTCAGTTCAAGTCTCACTATTGGTTGCTGATTTTGGACCCTTGAGGGACGCCCTTACCCCTCAACATTTTTTAATGGCTCCCCATGAAGCTGATTGAGCTATAAGTACCTCTATATCTATCTATCTATCTATCTATCTATCTATCTATCTATAGATATCTATCTATAGATATCTATCGATAGATAGATATAGAGAGGGATAGATAGATAGATAGATAGATAGATAGATAGATAGATAGATAGATAGATAGATAGATAGATAGATAGATAGATAGAGAGGGTACTCCACTTGGGGATCAAACCCAGAAGCTTCTTTTTGGTTAGCCACTGTGGACCTGATAGAAAAGCAGTTATGAAAAACATCAGCATATTTAAAAAGCTTCTCATCCAATCAGGTAAAGGTCAAAGCCGAACTGTGTCATTAACCACTGTGGCAGGTTCTCATTACAAATGATCACTAATGACTCTCTCTCTCTCTCTCTCTCTCTCTCTCTCTCTCTCTCTCTCTCTCTCTTACTCCTATTTAAATAGAACAACGACAGCCTTCGAAAAACTCTGAATACCCCCGGATTTATCAAGCTCCGTATATATCAAAGACACAGGAATATTTCAGAGCTTGTAATCTGTTGCTGTTGAACAGTTGAACAGGAAATGTGCTGATTCCGTTGCATAATGCATAATGAAACGGCCGGCTAAATCAATCGCAATCAAAATGGTTTTGGTTTTCAGTGCTTCCTGGGAGAAACGTGCTGTGCACACAAAAGTAGCGGGTGTGAGAGGCTCGATCTTGATGCTAGTCGGCCGTGAGTATCAGGACACGAGGCGATCGGCATGTTGAACATTTTATTTCGAGTTTTCTCTGGCGATATGGGTGGGCGCGAACACTTTGGGAGCCGCCTGGCTCTCTTACTCTCAACAAAAGGCAACTTTATAAGATGAAGAGACTCTAATGTATTAATGAATTTATTTATTTATCTGTTAACAGCATCATTAGGCTTCGAAACATTTAGATTTTCATTATTTAGCAGATGACTTTATCCAAAGCGAATTACAATTACGACTGAATGTCGTTTTTTTTAAGCAAATGAGGCTTAAAAGCCTTGCACAGGGGTCCAATAGTAGCACCTTGGTGATCTTCTTACTTTACCTTCTGATCTCAAGCCTAGTATTTTAACGACTATTCCATCACAGCCCTAAACACATTAAAAAAGGCTTTTTAAAAGATGGTAGTAGGTGGTAGAGAATTCACAGCAGGTGGAGCTGCGTCGGCGTGATAAGGTTTAACAGGTTTGCGATTTCTGAGTGCACGATCATGCATGGAAATGTGTCTCATGCATAGTGTGGATTACACCTGTTAAGGTGCGCAGGACTCCAGTTTGACTGGTAGGCAGATAAACCGGAAGAATCGGGACCTATTTCAAACGAATCGTTGTACACATGTTGTACATAGTTGCTACATGCACGACAGACACGGTATTCATTACCCAAGATTCATCAGCCCACAAGTACAGGATCCGTGCAGTTTAAACACACATTTACGCAAACCAGGGGGCAGTAGTGAGCACATGCGCTCTAGCCCCGGTGTCTGGGTGGCGGTTAGAGGTTCGGTACCTCGCTCCAAAGCAATTCGGTCTGTAACCTTGATCTCATAAGCTTAGTTCTCCAACCACCGGGCCCCGGCTGCCCTTTAAAATGTGGTCACTTAGAACCCTGGTGACCCAGTTCATAACGTCGCAGAGGTTGTGAGGGTTAAATCCTCACACAGCAGATCTTTATCTGTCATTATTCTCTCTGTATGTGTTGGCATGTTGTGTGTAGAAACTGTGTGTCTGCAGTGATCACACACTCGCTCTGCTCGGGGCTTACCGGGTTTCCTCGCCCGCCCGCCCGGTCTTGAGCGCCAGGCTGTGGGCATCACTGTGTGTCTTTCGTTGGGATTTTAAATTCTGGTTCGATCATCTGTGATGGTGTATTTTCTGTTTAATGATCCGGAACGTTCTTATTCATTAGCGGAGAAAATCATGGTGCCGCCGCTGGATTATATGATCTAATTACTGTTTTCTGTGCATGGTTTGAAGGTGTGTATGTGTGTGTGTGTGCGTGTGTGTGTGTGTGTGTGTGTGTGTGTGTGTGTGTGTGTGTATTGAGTTGTTGATATGAA
>JAOTRQ010057415.1:0-14087 GCA_028565875.1 Hoplisoma paleatum | reverse complement strand
AACTGGTCGCCCGCCGCATTAGTTGGTACCCCAAAAGTAGCCCGCAGCTTCAAAAAGGTTGGTGACCCCTGCTTTAGTAGTTCTAGTTCCGAGTCATTAAGGACTAACAGGCAATACGATGCGGTCTGACCGTGTGAATGGGTTTACAGGTGATGCGGAGGCAGGGTCTGCGCAGGAAGTCCACGCTCAGCTCGCTGCTGTTCGGTGAGGACGAAGCCGAGGCGCTCAAAGCCAAGAACATCAAGCAGACCGAGCTGGTGGCGGCACTACGGGAGGCCATCGCTCGCACCGCCGATCACTTTCATTGCCTGGATCCTCACCACGGCGCCACGGTCGGTCACACGGCCTCAGTCTCATCAGTTTAGATGCTAAAATCAGTTCGTTTACTTAATTGATTTATGGGTAGCTCTAGTAGGCGTTCAGGGGGAAAGAGTTAAAGAGCCCTGGCTGAACAACTATGTAAAGTTTTAGGTTGTTAACACCCCCCAAAATGTTTTCCCTTCCGAAAATGTTAGGAACTGACTCCAGATTACTCCATGGAGAGTCATCAGCGGGACCACGAGAACTTTTTGGTGGTGTCCCGGACTCGCCGGAGACGAGCGAAGGCACTTTTGGATTTCGAACGGCATGACGATGACGAGCTGGGCTTCCGGAAAAATGACATCATCACGGTAAGTAATGTCACCGATCAGTCACCGAGAGAATCTGAGAATTCTTCTTTTTCACTTTGTGTGTCTGTCCGCTTCCTGTTTTGCAGATCATCTCACAGAAGGATGAGCACTGCTGGGTGGGCGAGCTGAACGGTCTGAGGGGTACGAACCACTTCGAACACGCACAGTGACGCACTCTCATCTTCCCGCATGACACTAACGCTGCTTTATGGATGTATTCTCATTTGTATACAGGTTGGTTTCCAGCTAAATTTGTAGAAGTCCTGGATGAAAGGAGTAAAGAGGTGAGTCCAAATCCCCCCCGGGTGTCGTTTCTGGTCGGGCTTAGATATGAAAAGCAACAATTCAAGTGCATAATTACATTCAGACAACAGTAAAGCTGCAATGTTGCACTTATTAGGATCTATTATTCTTGCATAATAGGGTTTTATGTGTGTGTGTGTGTGTGTGCGCGGGGTGTATTCAGTATTCCTTAGCAGGAGACGACACCGTGACCGAGGCGATAACTGATCTGGTCCGGGGAACGTTGTGTCCGGCGCTCAAGGCTATTTTCCAGCACGGCTTGAAGAAAACTTCAATACTTGGAGGACCCTGTCACCCCTGGCTGTTCATCGAGGAGGTACGACGATTTGTAGACAGTGGCGTCCCCGAAATGGGCGGATGGGGGGGGAGGCACTGTCCGTTTAATTTGGGGATTTCAAACTCGTCCTCGGTTTATTCCGACCAGATCAGGACTGATATCACTAGTTTATAATCAGCTGGTCCGAGTTAGCCAGTCGATCATGTGGTTAGAACCGAGACCGGTGGCCACAGCGGACATCCGTGGTTTATTAGTATCGATAACCGACTTGGTAACTCATCCACAGGCTGCTAGCAGGGAGGTTGAGCGAGACTTCAACTCAGTTTACTCCAGACTAGTCCTGTGCAAAACCTACCGGTGAGTCCTCGTCAACTTTTGAAGTCGTATTAAATATCAGATTTCAACAACGGATCGAATTTCAGGTTAGACGAAGATGGGAAAGTGCTGACACCCGAAGAGCTGCTGTACAGAGTGAGTCCTGCTCTCGGTTCCCGTCTGTCTGTCTCTCGCTCTCTCTCTTCTCGTGTAAGCGATCTCTCGTCTCTCTTTCAGGCCGTGCAATCGGTCAACATGAGTCACGACTCCGCACACGCTCAGATGGACGTGAAGTTCCGCTCGCTCCTCTGCGTGGGACTGAAGTGAGTCTCATGGGAAGCACAAACTTCGCGCCGCGTTCGTGCCTCTGGATGCCATCACGATGTGCTTTGTGTTGCAGCGAGCAGGTGCTGCATCTGTGGTTGGAGGTCCTGTGCTCCAGTATTAACGCGGTCGAGAAGTGGTACCAGCCCTGGTCCTTCCTGCGCAGTCCAGGCTGGGTCCAGATCAAGTGCGAGCTCAGGTGAGAGTCACTGATGGAACCGTACGTCGCCGCTTTCGATTCCGAGAGGCGACAGGTCACAACCGAAGTGCCCTGGAGCGATGCGGATGAATTCATGTGTGTGTAAAAAGCACAGTGGTGAATAACGAGTCGAGTTTTTTAATGTGTGTGTGTGTGTGCATTCTCAGAGTCCTCTCCAAGTTCTCGTTCAGCCTTTCACAAGACTGTGAGTTACCAGACAAAAAAGAGGTACGTCGCTCAGGCCCAAGTGTTGGTTTTAATTTCTACGTCTCGGAGACTCCACATGATGAGCGTTTGTGTGTCTGCTCTTCCAGAAGTCCCCCATTCTGAAATCAGAAGTGGTGGATGTGTTGGTGCAACATCACCTCTTTAGTTGGGACCTCTAGGTAAATCTGGGGATGAGTTTTAACCCTCGTGTTCTGTTCAGGTCAAATACGAAAAAGGCCGTAAGTTAGGATAAGATATCTAACCCTAGATGTTGGTTGCCGCTTTGATTCAGATAGTCGACAGGTTATGACCAAACCCCTACTACCCGGGTGGTGTAACTAGGGTCACCCACTGCAAACCCCTAGTGTGTGTAACCTGCAGTGGTTTACTATATAACGTAATATAAAGAATGGGACGAAATCCTTTGATGTGACTGACTAGTCTCCACTAAAGAGATTTTCTTTGGCTAAATAAGTCAGAATGTGAATCAGAACACGAGTGTTAAAACCCCAATAATAACAAAAACAGTTCGATCGCTTCCCAGTAATGATCGTAGTGGTGCTAGTGGTTTTGGCTTGGGGTGTTTTGACTCTCTTACTGGCTTCTGCTTGCAATCTTGTTAACCTGGTAATTATCAGCCCTCCTTAAAAGAAACTTTCTTCCTAAACTTCTTCATTCATGAACCCCAAAACATCAACCCAAGAAAGCAATCGAGAAATTTTCCAGCGCCTCGCCGCCGCCGAGTCTTCTGCTTCCAACAGATTCTAACCCTCCCACTCGGCGTACTCGATGGCCATCTGATTGTTTTATTATTATTATTTTTTAATCAGAAGACCGGGACGGCGCAACTACATTGTGTGTGTGTGTGTGTTTTCTTCTTCTTCTTGTACGTAGGAGAAGGAGCAGAAGCCTCTGAAGGAGGGCGTTCAGGACATGCTGGTCAAACATCATCTCTTCAGCTGGGACATCGACGGCTAGAAACGGGCACATACACACACACACACACACACGGCACCCGAAACACTACACGATGTGGAAATAGCCCGACATGGTTTTGTTTTTGCACACCGCCACCTGATATAAGCACCTGCGTGTCAAGTTTATTCACTCGAATCTTTATGTTTGTTTCTTGTGGGATTTGTGCCACTTCTACTTTAAGTCCGAGCTTGAAATAAAAGAAAAAATGCTGCAGTTGACCTTCTGATATTTATACTTTTCAGTGGAGCTTTATCGTTTGTATGTGAAGATAAATTTTAATAGGATAAAATAAAAGGAATTAAGATTATATTTTGTTCTGGAGTCCAAACGCATGCCGATGATCGACTGTAAATCGACTTAATCTCAGTTTCAGATGAGCTGTAAGATTTGAATGTATTTACATTCTTGATGTACAATAACAGGGTAAATATGTCGGTCTGTATATACACTGTATTCTAAATAATTACACACCAGATGTGGGAACAAAACTCTCACTACTGCGGTTTATATTCATTCTAAATGCTCTTTATCCACTGATGTTAATCTGGTGTGTGTGAGATGGTTACATGTTCACCTTATGTGTATTATTATAATAAATAAATTACTGCCACCTGTTGGTTACTAATCATTACTACAGCTACATCATTGTACCACTGACACCTGGTGTTGTTTTTTTATATCATTACATGTAGATTGCTGTGTTACTGCCATCTGGTGGTTACAAAATGTTGCTACAGCACAGTGTGGTGGTTATTTAATATTACATGCAGATCACTGTATTACTGCCATCTGGTGGTTACAAAATATTACTACAGCTACATCACAGTACCACTGCCACCTGGTGGTTATTTAATATCATTACATGTAGATCACTGTGTTACTGCCATCTGGTGGTTATTTAATATCATTACATGAAGATCAATTTATTACTGCTATCTAGTGGTTACTAAACATTACTACAGCTACATCACAGTACCACTGCCACCTGGTGGATATTTAATATAATTACATGAAGATTACTGTATTACTGCCATCTGGTGGTTACAAAATATCGCTGTGTTACTGCTATCTGGTGGTTACAAACTATTACTACAGCTCCATCCCTGTACCACTGCCACCTGGTGGTTATTTAATATCATTACAAGATCACTGTTTTACTGCCATCTGGAGGTTACAAAATATTACTACATCTACATCACTGCACCACTGCCACCTGGTGGTTATTTAATATGTTGTCTAGTTTGCCTTTTCATACCTCTATTTACGTCTGTGTCCAGAGTTCGCTTGGTTGCCTGCTGGAATGTGAATAACTATCCAGTCACCGGTGAGTTTGTTGAACATCTTTTATTGAGATGAAGCATGAATTAATTTTATCTGCAGAATTTAATATTCCTGCTTGCACGGTCACAAAACTGCTGATCTTATATCTTTTTGAAACCAGACTAACTACAACATTAGAATGAGCGGTTTAGGCTTGTGCGTAATGCCGTGTTAAACGTGAATGGGTGGGAAGGCCTCTGAGAAACTCGTCAAGGCCACGTCATCGCAGCTTTTGAAAAAAAAAAAAAAAAGAACCATCATGCAGTCTCTGTTTTTGTCCTTAATAATCTAGAAAAACTAAAAACTACACGGTAAACTCCTAAAAACACACATTTTCATAATTTAAATCTCGACGGACACTGCATGTTGGTTCTGCCGTGGTCCATTTTCAGAACAAACGAACACAAATGGCAAAACGACCTCTTTAGTTTGACGTGGTTCGCGAGCTACAGAATTCACTTGCCGGATCGGTGTTGGCGCTTTAACAGCCTCCGACCGCACCGGTTGGCGCTGCTGTGGCGGGGGCTTGATTTTTACACTTGTGCCTCTGACCTCCTCTTCGCCGGCCTCCCGACTTTGGCTAGAAAGAAGAAAAACAAAAAGATACTGAATCAAGTAAGACGAGCACAGGAAGCAGATCTACAGTTAATCCACAAGGTTTGTTTATAAAGATCCATTATTATAGTAGTGGAAGTGCGTCAGGGCAGCAGCCAATCAGCTGTAAGAAGTGATAAAGAACTTTTAGATGGAAGGATAGAAAGTGGCCAATCCCAGTACAAGATCCCAGTACACCCCCCCCCCAAACACCAAGGACACAAACTCCTTTACTCATTTACTTTTATTTTTTTAAATGCATCTCGCTTTACCTTGTTCTCTTTGTTGCCCTCTTTAGTCTGAGGGTCTTCCTCACCCTCTGTCTGAAGCAGTGAGAATTAAAAATATATATATGCAGACAAACGGGGTAGGGGGAAGAATAATCCAAACCAAAAAATAAATGGGTACGATGGAAACATGAAGTAAAATGACAGACGGGAGGGTTGAAGGAACAAGAAGAGGCATGACAAAGGTTAGCCAGATAAAAGGAACACCACAGCATCTAGCTAAGCACTATGTCCACTTTATATTCCATTATAACCCCGACCACGCCCGTTTTCCCTTCACACTTACTTGTTGCTGTGTGGTGATCGTACAAGCCGCTGTGGCGGTGCCGGGTGCCTCCTCGGTGGCCGGTGTCTGCCCGTCCTCTCTCTTGGGTGCCGCTTTCTTTGTGGACTGCATTTTGATTTGAGGCGGTTTAGAATTGGACGGCTGATTATTTGTCGACTGAAGGAGCTGAAATAAAATGTTTTTGAAGATATAAAGACGTACGAAATATCGAACCGATGCACATAAGTTTCGCCCGCAGCGCCGAGAGACACCGACCTTGGTGATGGTGCCCACCGCCTTGGTCCTTCCCTCCCGGAACACCAGCCTCTGGTCCACGTGCAGGTACTCGGGGGTCTTAATGAAGCGGAAATGAACTGTTGCTTTGTCTCCTGTTCGTAAGCAGTCTCGGTTCATGGTCAGAATGGTTGCCGTCTGCCTGATGCTCCCACAATGCACTGCGGGGAGAATGGTATGACAAGATAGAGTACTTAAATTGTAATTACCACTTAAGTTAATCATTTAATCTTCAGTACAGTTCCTGTTAAGAACCAGACAGAAGCAACCTGACATAAGTAAGACTTTAAACCAGCAACCTTCTGATTACTAGTGCGCTACCTTAACCACCAGAATACTGGGAGAAAAGATGGCATGAAATGATCATTTATTTTTAAATTTTATAACCCGATACTGGTCGGGATCAGAATCTATTGTGAAATGCAAAAAGACTTTGGAAAGGTTTGTGTCGGGTTTCTCACCCATGGCTTGATATCTGGGTGAGATGGTCGTCGGGTGATGAAGGACGAGTATCTCGGCCTCGAACTCCCATGATGCCAGTGGGTTCAAGCGTGGCGACACCATCACCATTCCTTTTCTTATAGACGAGCGCTTAATCTGAAGGGCATAAATACCACACATGAATTAAACCATAAACATAACGCAATGGAAAGACACAACTTAAACATTTATACCATGTTACTACGGCAAGGTTATTGATTAATAAGCTAATTATAACTGCCACACCAAATAAGAACCAGTCACAGAAGTGGTTTAGTCCGTAATGTTTCTTGTAGATAGATGCATCTTGTCTGAACATTCGTCCAAACGTTCTGTAAATAACAAGTAAATAATGAGTCCAACCTTTTTCAGAGCGAAGGACGCCGTCTGTCCTCCACGCACTTCTTTCACAGGCATTCTCTTGCGGTGGATGGATTTGACAGCTATCGAGATGAAGGCGCCGAGCGGGTCCGGCCCGAGCAGCAGGGTGTCGTTCAGTCGTATCAATCCCCGTAGCGTTGTTCCCGACACCACCGTTCCTACACCCTGACAGAAAAAAAAAGAATCGGCTCAGATTTGGGGTTTAGATGTCGTTTATTCTCGCCGTTCGGCTGCAGCTGAAAATTCATTTAGGAATCGGAAAACAAACATAAATACACACAAGAAGAAGAACCTGCACGCTTTTTCATCCTTGCATATAGAAAAGTTTAAAGAACGTTTTCTAAACTGTGATATGACGTAATAACCACCTGATCTGTATTAAAATCTCCTCACCTGGCAAACATACACTAGAGTACTAGAGGATTTGCTACAGACAAAAGACATTCCCTTTGGACTGAGGAAACAAAACACCTCCTTACACATTCTACCAGCAACAGGGGACAGAACTGTGTGAGTTTTCTAGTGCACACACCACTACAGCAGTATTGAGAACGCTGGATATAAATGGAGAGTCATAATTTTGCATCGACGATTTGTTGGAATCGATTTACTTGAGGAGTCGTTTCAACTCGAAATGCTACAAATATTAAATTAATATATTTTACAAACTTACAGGTACTGAATAAGTGTCGTCGATCTGAAACTCGGCCGGCTCGTCGTCTTTGAAGGACGTCCTAGACGACAGCAGGTTCAGAAACATCTTGAGCAGGTCCATGTTCTCTCCGGTGACGTTCGAGATCTGGAAGATCGGGCACATTCTGCAAAGCGGACGCAAGTCAAAGCGTCTTTTAGTTATAAATATATAAACCCCCCAGAAAAGAGAGTGGAATTTGGAATTGGGGGTGAATCTTACCTCTCGGAACTGAAGTTAGACGCTGTGACGATGACGTCGTCTTTGTTCTGGACCAGGACTGGAATCTTTCTGCACCCGGGAGATTTGAGCAGCCTCTGGAGCAACTTCAGCGTCTCTGAGATATGGACATGAATACACACGTGAAGCACAACATTCATTCGTTCATTCATTCTACGGTCTGTCTGGCTGGTGTGTGCGCTGCACGCGCCGGTTTCTCAGCTGATGTCCACAGTGACGCGAGTAAACAATCTAATCCTCGTACGAACAGTCCACCGAGCGAGTTAAATGTTTAAGTGAGCCGCCCCAGTATAATGATCACCTTGAAGGATGTTGGCTGGACACATGTCTATTTTGGTGACGACCACAAACACAGGCACATTAAGGGCGAGCGCCAGTCCCAGATGCTCCTTCGTCATTCCAACAATACCTGCATTGCTGCCAACCTAAAATAATAAAAGAAAATCATACACAAAATGCACAAAAACATTATTATAACAACAATACAATATATTCTTATATTTAACAAATATTTAGCAGAATAAACAAGCTGTCCAAATACTGACGACTGGCACACTCAAAGATCTTTACAGCAAAGTAATTCACTGCCACACCATTAGAGGGCGCCAAGCATCTGTCATGTTTGTGTCGCACAGAAACAGCAAATGCTTTTAAATGTTGAATCATAAACAAAACATAAACACCGAGACACCACCATACAGGGAGCGACTACTTGAACTACAAGCGTGTGCACGTTTGTTTTGAAGGCTACAATGCTCCCCCTTGTGGTCTGCATTGTTTAGATGTGCACGCTGGTGTCAATTTGTCAAAAGTCTTAATCAATATTTAGCCAATCGATATTTAAGCTCTAACTTTTTATTTAACAATTATTTAAGCTGTTATTACACATTTTACCCACCATGAGCATGCAGAAATCTGGCAGGTGACCGGTCATCCCGAACACGGTGGTCTTTAGATACTTCTCGTGGCCTGCGAGGTCGATGAAGGTGATCACTTTGGAGGACTTCTCGCAGATCTTGGTCCAGTCCAAGCTGCCACCGTGGCTGTCGGGTTTGTTGACCACGCCGCCGTGCCGGTCGAAGCCCAGGATGTCGTTCCCAACACTGCTGGTGCGACCGCTTTCCAGCTCGTGTTTGTGTCGGAAGAGCTTCTGCCGGGCGAAGCCTCGACCGTTGTCCAGTTCGCCGTGTGTCAGGACGCCCAGCAACGTGCTCTTCCCGGCGTCCACGTTCCCTACCACAGCCACGCTGAAAGAACCGGTCGACGGTTCAAAATAACCAGTATGTCATTGGAAAATGAAACAAGAAGCAGACGATGAGGTTGTAAAGCTCGCCAGCACTCACCGGACCTCGAGGAAGTCGGCCTCGCCCACTCGCCGCCGAATCAGGTAATCTCTCACCTGGCCCCCCGCCTCAGTGCGCTCCCTCAGCAGAATGAGGTCGGCCTCGATCTGCTCGCACAGGGACTGAACCGTGGCCACCGAGGCCTCCATGTCACTCTCGGTCAGACCGTAATCCCCTCCATCTGAGACAGAAAGAACACAATCATGAGAACAGTAAACTACACCCTCAGACAGAACAGTGTCAGAAGTTTGTACTAGACTTTTCTTACCAGAACCCACTCCCACTACGTAAATGGTCTCCCCACAGCCCTCGTCCATTCTCTCCCGGAGCTGCCGCAGTAACGAATCGTACTGCTCTCCATTGGGGCTGACGAGTGCCAACTGCAAAACACAAAAGAAACCAACGAATTAAAGCCTTGCTGTGTAATTCGGTGTAATTCATTGCAGTTAAGATGACAACTGAATGGATGGACGAGTAGGTGGTCGGGTGTTTGTTTGGCTAAATGGTTGGGTGGTTGGTGTATGGTTCGTTTGGTTGAAAGGTTGGGTGTATGTTTGTTTGTATTTAAGGTGCTTGGGTGGATGGACATTGATCCTGACAGAAATATTCGATCTCCAGTAGCTTAACTAGAAAAAGAATAGAAAACGAGACACTAATACAAATAAAAAGTTCGTAACTTGCAAGTAGCGTTTAAAATTATTCCATAAACGAACTATTCCAACACTATAATTACTAAAAACACCATCATACACTAACCTTAAATCATTTTTCATTAATAAAAATACAACAAAGCTGTTCAAAGTAAACTATTACATATATGTTATTTGTTCTGTTGTCAGTTAAAAGACAATTCAGGAGATACTATTGAATTGTTTTGTTTAGGAACGCTTATAAGTTTTGTACATGTACAGCACTTACTGTACTACATAAAAAAAGTTATCTAAATTTAAAAGATGACACTTTTTTACACTATTGTCAGACCAACATGTTTATCCCAGGACTGATCAAACACGTTTGTAAAAATTATTGTTGTAATTATTGTACTTATGTCTGTAAGTTCGTGGCTTTATTCAGACATCTGTGTTTATGTAAATTCACATGGCTGATGTAAATCTGTGAAAGTAAATGAGAAACAAATGCACACGCCTATGGCTTACATCGCACTTTACTACATTGCATCAGCTGTTTTGAACTACAACTTCACCATTAACGAAGCTTTACACTTTACACTAACACAGTGACAACAGGTAACCTGTCACACTGCCCAAGTACAACAGGTTTATGATCTATACAATACATCCCGGTTAGCTTCTCGTTTGCATGGCTTTTTTTTTATACCATGTTAGTACGTCCTGTGGCTGATGAAAGACAACGTAAACGTGAATGACAAACAAATACAGCTGCCCATTCTACACTTTACATTTCAGCATGTTGCATCAGATGTCATCTCGATCGGTTCGAGCTTTTCCCTTCACGATGCATTTAGGTACACAGCTTATTCACAATCATACTCGACATATATTGAAGTCATCTTTATTAATTCGTGTGGTGACCAATACACATAACATAACAGCCGAACATATGAGCTGGGAGATGTTAGGTGCGGTCCGACAACTATCACATATTTCTATTGTTCATACTGTTATTAAAACTGAAATGAATTGAAATACATAACAAATATTTTCCAAGCAACTGGAAAAAAAATCATTTCATTAGTCTGGAAAACTTCTAACTTGGAGATTCAGCATTAAGCAAATTATCCACAATTGTACAGTATTCGGTATCTCAACCCCGATCGTAAATAATATCTATTAAGAATCAATATTTGCATTATGTCGGAATTCCAGCAGCTAAACCTGTTTTTCAGTTTAACGTTCCTTTGCATTTAAAAAAACAACTTTACTCACTTTACTCATGTGGAAACGAACATATGGCCTTGAGGACAAGAGTTTCACTCACACAGAGAAACACAAAAATCTTTTTTAAAGCAAGTTTCTTGCTTTACTTTGTGCATATATATTGACTGAATAATGCCCCAATGTAATTATTAAGTGTAACGAACAGTTCATTGGGGATGGATATCCTAGAAGCGAGGGGGGTAAAAACGATAATCTAGCATCATTTAAATCAAACTTATTCCTTAGGCCACTCGGTGCCTAGAGTTCTGAACTAGTCTTCAGATTCAGTACGTCAAGCTGGCGTTGTTCGGCCCCTGGCCGAGGCCCTTAACCTACGGTTGCTTTAAAAAAAAAAATCATGTTCAATCACAATTGCAAGGACTTTTGCAATGAAAGTGACTGTTAAATTGTGAAAATCAAAATGTAAAGTGCATGAAGTGAATGTTCATGGTATTACTGTTTATTAGGGGTACATGGACACAATCTAGTGGGTAAATATAAATGAAAATAGAGTCCCATTGGACCACCTCTGCCAAATATCTGGGTGTCTTAAAGTCAACAGATTGTTCAACAGTCACAATAATAATCAATAACACGTCAATGAACTTGTGACGACACAAACTGACTATTATGACGTCTCATTACATCACTTTTACTTTGGCTTAATCCCAAATGACGTGTAATTCTCTCAGTACGTCCAATAAATAAAGTAAAACTGAACCATTTGTGATCTGTGCTGTGATTTTATATTTATTTTATTAATTCCTAATTTTGTGATTCTGTTAAAAGCGTTTGCTGAGTCTAAATTTGGCCTAGACGTTGGCTAATGTGTTCCAAATAAAAAAAAATAAACATTATTATTTACTATGTTTGGCTCATAATAATACTATTATAAATGATAAAACTACCCGCTAAAAGAATAAAAAACAAATAAACACAGTTAACCGACTGTTAGCATTAGCACATTAGCATAATACGTGTACATAGCAGGAGGCAAAGTTAGTGTTTGACATTAGACAAAACGTAATATAATTTGCAATATATGCGCATATATAGACATAATATGTAATGAATAACTGCGCCATATGTCAAGAATTTAATTTAAAATAAAATTCGACACGTCTCATGAGCTAACTAGTGGACTTGCACCAAAGGCCTACCTTGCTAGAGAAGTCAAGCCCGTGATCCCCGACCTCGCCGTTGATCGCCTCGCCGTCCTCGAAGCACTCATCGTCGGCGTCGTCTCCGCAACCCCGGCCTGCCGGAGCGAACATGCTAGCAGGAACCATCGAGTCGTTCGGCATTTGTACACAATTAACACCGGACTCGGTCACCGCAGTCGACGACATTCTTCAATCCGATACTAATCCAAACAATGTTAAATAATAACAATAATAACAACAATTCACTTGGTTACTGGTTCCAGTTCCAAGTATGAGCTGGTAAAGCGGAGCTTATGAAGCAAAAAAAGCTACGATTTCCTGATAATTGTGAAAGAATCAACGCGCATAAAAGCAGCTACATAATGAATGAACGCTGTATGGAAAACTGCAGAATTCGGCATAAACCTTCAGTGTTTCCAGGTTCTGAGTTACAAATAAAAACAGGCAGCATGTGGAGTTCTGCAGACGCGCCTCCTTATTCATTATTCATGAGTCGACAAAACTGCTAAACCAATCATTTCTTAATGAGAGACACTTTTATTTAAAAAATAAAATAAGAAAAGGGCCTGAAAGGGCGCTATGTTGCATACAAACGCGAATATTTAAACAAAAGATAATATTACAATCCACTTTTGCAAACTACCCGTCAAACAGAGTAAGTAAAGATGCCAAACTAAACCAAAATTCAGGCGTACCACAGTACCACTGCCACCTGGTGGTTATTTAATACTATTAAATAACTGTATTTCTGCCATCTGGTGGTTACAAAATAATACTACAGCTAAATTACTGTACCACCGCCACCTGGTGGTTATTTAATATCATTGCATGTTGATCAATGTATTATTGACACCTGGTGGTTATTTAATATCATTACATGTAGATTACTGTATTACTGCCATCTGGTGGTTACTAAAAGTTACTACAGCTGCATCACTGTACCGCTGCCACCTTGTGGATATTTAGTATCATTACATGTAGATTGCTGAATTACTGCCACCTGATGGTGACAAAATATTACTACAGCTACATCACTGCACCACTGCCACCTGGTATACGCCATAATCCTGCGATGTGTAAGATCGCCTGCCTCAGAGTTAAACTCGATGAGACACACGAGCATACCCCTTACAGTTTTAAATATACAATATGTAGAAATACGAAGCAACATCTAGCGTATGATGCAAATGAGCCAAACATCACTACAAACGTGTAAACAATAATAGTTACAAGTTTATTGATTATAAAAATACAAAATTGTCCATAACTGACTACTGTTATCTGGTGGAGAGCACTGTATTACTGCCACCTGGTGATTATTTAATACTATTAGATCTGTTTTACTGCCACCTGGTGGCTATTCAATATTACTACATCTGTATTACTTCCACCTGGTGGTTATGCACTATTACTACATCTGTATTACTTCCACCTGGTGGCTATTCAATATTACTACATCTGTATTACTTCCACCTGGTGGCTATTCAATATTACTACATCTGTATTACTTTCACCTGGTGGTTATTCAATATTACTACATCTGAAATACTGCCACCTGGTGGTTATTCAATATTACTACATCTACATCACTGTCACCTGATGATTATTGACTACGTCTCACCTCTCCACCAGGGCGGCGTCCTCGAGTCAGGAGTTTTGTTCACAAACAGTTGTTTATGCTCCTTGTTTATGGTGGTGAAGAAGCTGTGAGATTTACAGCAGCTGGTAAACAAACAAGATTTAAATAAAGAAACAGAAATGAGAATAAATTCAGTTTCCTGGGGTGTATTCCAGAAAGCGGGTTAAGTGACTAACTCGGGGTTTGTTCACTCTGAGTTACTAAAACTCGGAGTTTTC
>JAOTRQ010057408.1:0-14088 GCA_028565875.1 Hoplisoma paleatum | reverse complement strand
ACACACACACACACACACACACACACACACACACACACACACACACACACACACACACACACACACACACAGAGAAAGACACAGAAAGTCTCTAACTCTCTCACTGTTAACACCAATAACAACAAGCTTGGGACCAACACTGATTTGTGCTTGCACATGTTGAGTTTTCACATTTGGAGTTTAGACTCTTAGAGCTGGTGTGCTAGCTAATAATTTTTATTCTGCACATGGGTGATTGCAATTCGTAAGTACTCAAATGCAATGATTGTGTGTTCTAATTGTTTAAACTTACTATGCTTGAGCTCTTCAAACCAACAGACTGAGGTGGCACAACAAATAAATAACACTAGTGCATGTGTATACTAATCAATATACTAAAAATAATACTAAACATCAATGCAAATGATTTTTGAAAGATCACTTGGTGTTCTGAATCAAACACCATTGTTTAAAAACTGATATAAAATTAAAATAATGAAATATTATGCCACACTGAATGCTAAAGAACTACTATCATCCAGCCACTCCACAACTTCAAATTATGGCATCTTTCTAGGCATCGTATTAGGGTATTAAAATTAACAGTTCTTCTCAGGAGAGTACATAATATGATGTAAAATGTTGTCTGTGTAGATATCAGTAGTTAAAAAAACTTACAAAAGATACATATAACATCTTATAGGGAATCATAAGAATAAATCATATTTCAAAGTTGCATAAACAGGTTTGGTTTTCATTATGTTATGACATAAATTAATTTCTCTTGTATAATGACTTGTTAGGCACATTGTCAGAAAGAAGCAAATACATAGTTTAGTGGCATTATTATGGTAGGTATTAGTGGTATTATCCTGAATAACCAGCAGAAAGACATACTGATTCAAGGTCCTGGTTTGGTGTCACAGTGTTCTGGAGCAGTGATGACTGCAGCGCATCCAATAGCTGCTGGAGGGTGTAAGTGGAAGGTCCAGGGAACATGGCGATCGAGGTGTTTATCATTCATTAATCATCCTGTTCCTGTTTATCTGGGACTTTATTATCCATATGACGTGTCATAATGTCTAGCTCTCAGATCATAACAGCAACAGCCATCAAAAGTAAGAATTGGTCTTAATAATATGACTCAAAAGTGTATATTAGATACGATCTTTTGCCTCAAGTATCCCTTTTCTGTCTCTCCAGGTTTGTGGTTTAATATTGACTAACTGAAATGTTTCTTGCTGTTAGGTTTAGAGAAGGTGGGTAGAGACTCAAGCTTTGAACAAGAGGGAAAAGTGCAGTTTGTGATGGATGCTGTCTATGCCATGGCTCATGCTCTTCACCGCATGCACCGAGACCTGTGCTCCGGAATCCCTGGACTGTGCCAACGGATGAGCAGCATCGACGGCAAGGAACTACTTGGGTACATCCGCAATGTTAGCTTTAACGGTGAGTTCTTCCCGTGCTCTAAAGCAAATTTTCCTCTTTTGTTTTTTTCTCTTATAAGACACCAAATGATAATTTTAACTGCTGATTCTAACTTATTCCAATTCGTGTTTTGAAGCTGAAGTGCCTTTATTATCTTTCCTTTCTATTGATTAATTTGCATTGTATGTAATGACTAGGTTTTTATTGTTCAAAACCTTCCTACATTGGAAATGGAATGCAAACATTTAGACACCCAACATTTTCTAACCTGTTGCTTTGATTTAATGACATTTACATATGCAAAAAGTCATCTATAAATATCTGTTTCAATTTACAAATTAATTTATTATATATATAAAGGAAAGGAAAGGTACAGGTATGGAATTTGCTTTATTTTTTTACATTTGTTTTTGCAAAAAAAGTTATTTTTCACAAAATACATGCCAGACAACACGCATGAACAGACCTAATGGTGCTTACTGATATTTTTTACTAGTAGAATAAAGTGACTGTGACTAGCCATAACCTACTAGTTAGAGCAGCGGACCCCAAACCACTACGAACCGGTTTAATATCAAACAATATTTTATACACGGACCGGCCTGCTACTTCTTATGTAGTTCCTGACATAACATCTCACTAGCAAATTTACTCTACCCCAGGAAGATTGCTCCCAGAATGCATCTCAGCTGATCACGTGTTTGGACTCTACTAATCTTATCTCTATCTCTGTAAAATTTTGGCCACTTCCACTGTCCACACCGTTGTATTAGTGACGTTTAGTGTTTCAGTGAGCTGACATCATGAATGCTGAACATTGAATATTATGTTTTTTCTCTGTATGTCTCAGTACCAACTGACCCACAGATGTTTGACATGATATTTGGATAATATTGTAAAATATTTACACAATTTGTTTTGTATGTTTAAGACCATGTGGCATCTACAACCATCACTACATACAAATTTAAAAATAAAATAAGAACAAGCCAGTGGTAAAAGTTCTAGTGGTTAAAAATTCACATTTCAATAACTCAGACAGAAAGACATAAAAATGCAATTTTAGGGAACTGCAGGCCTCATTACCTTCACATAAGTTTGTTGTTTAGTATTTTGGAGTTCCACCTTTAAGAATGGACAATTATATACATAAAAGTGGCTACAACACAAACATCACTAAAATGAATTATTTTAATACTTGAAAAAGGATTTGGTTTGTTTTTGTACAGACCAGCCTGAAAATATTACCATGATAATTTATATTCAGTAAGATTAAATCTTTTTCTCATGAAACAACAATTTGTTTTCTAGCCTTATGTGAGTCAATTAGTACATGCATCACCAAAATGACACATTATAGAATTGGGATGTTTGCCCGGCAAAGGTGTTTGGCCTTGATTTCTCTGTACTTGCTTGATTTAGCTTATTTTATTTGGTTTGTCTGAGAGAAAAAAAATCAAAGAAAGAAAGGGAAATGCATGTCTGGTGAATTCACTATCTTGACCAGAATAAACATAAATAACAACAGTATGTCTATAATAATGTGCTCTTACTAATGTTTTCTTTTGTTACTGTTTACTAACCTGGTCCGTCCTCTGTATCTATACCAGTATTGTATATGTTTGCAATGCATGTAATGCCTTTGTCATTTGGTTTTTGTCCCTTGAGATTCTGATTTTGCTAGTATTTACCAATCAGTATGTCTCATTTTCTTCAAACACAAATTTACCTGCAATTTCTACACCTTAAAATCATTACACTCAATTCATGTTGTGCAATTAGACATTGCTTTTGCTAATACTACATCAAGTGGTGACAGATTTCTTATCCAAGTATCATGAAATCCAGACCTAGTTCTGAACATAAAACAAAGGTCATATTTAAAGTAAGACTCGACTGATTCAGGTGGTGTTTCATTCTTTTTTTTATATTCATCTTATGGCTTTGCACATGTACTTTATAATATGTTTACAACAATTATGCAGCAAAATAAGAGAGTGGAAAGTTAAAATAGAAATATTAGATAAACAAGACAAAATGGATATTCACTATCCACAGTGACTGTATTAACATTTTAGATGTAACTGGACTGAGATATCCAGTATAATTTATTTATAGTGAAAGATGCATTCTGTACATGACAGCATGCTATAGTTTGTTCATTTAGTATGAACCCAGCCTCTTTATGTTCCATGAAATCATGTTTTAAATTCTGTACCATGCCTCTATTCTCACAGAGCATCAAGTTTGTATAATAGTTTTATGTAGACGCCTCTTGCTTCTTTATCAGAACTAAACATAGAGCTAATGATCCACAGCTGAATCTAATGGTGGGATGAATGCTCAAGGTATACAATCACTGTGCTGTGGATCATTCAGTTGATATATTAAGTTCTCTGACTCTGTGGTTGTTCAATGAGCTTGTCGAATTCTGTTAAGCTTGTTGAGACTTGCTGATTCTAGCTCAGGTTTATATTCCTGATTAGAGAATAATGTCTCGAATGATGTCTTGGATAATGTCTTAATGTCAAGAATGATGTCTTGTTTTGGCCTAGTTGAAGTTTCACATTAGCGCTTGAGTTAGCGTTCACGGTTAAGCCTTTGGTTGAGTACAGTTAAATTTAATTAGTGGTTAGTGTAGCAGTAAACATAGTTTAAGTGTTTGTGTGTTGTCGTGTGAAACTAGGTCTGGGTTGTGAAACTGACAAAAATCATTTGAGAAAATAAATTATTAATTTTATCATTTAAGAGAGAAATAAAGCTTTAGTTTGTCTCTTATGATCAAAAACATACCACAATAGTTCAATCATGTTTATAAACCACATTGGACATAACAGTTTTAATACTTCATTGTTCTGTTGTAATGTTTATTGTAACATTATAAAATACAGAGAGCAAAAACAGGGTTACACTAGGCAGTACGAGCAAACATTTTTAATACAGTATTTTGTACGATTCCAAAAGTACCAATGTAATTTTTGTTGGTGGTTTTGAACCCCCCAGATCAAACTTTACTAGTGAGAGTTATGTTTTACGCAAAATTTGTTGAGGATTGTGTACCTGGTAGGGTGTATATATCCCTTTGAGATCATTTATTTAAACAGAATAAGAAATCAGATCAAGCTGGGTACATAAATACATGCCCCTTCAGCAGGTGACTAATGGCACTACTTAATTGGTTTTATTATTTCTTTTTAAACACTACAGTGGTGTCAATTGTGGTACATTGAAATTGTTCGACTTAATTAGAAGGCTTTTGTTTAAAAGAAAATACGTCCTTTTAAACAGTTGATGCTTTTCTTATTTGAACGTCAGAACATTTTGATGGCTTTTGTTGTGTTTATGCCACGGCCATATTTTATAAAACAGTAAACTAGACAACATTGGAAGCTTAGTGACTGAAGCCTTTGTTTATTAATCAGAAGCTTATCCATGCAAATCTAGTTTCTTGTTGGGTCCTTTACTCCAAGGGCACATTACGATGGCTGACTTTGCATCAGATCTGATACCAGCTTTCAAACAATCTGGGATTTGCAACAACAACAACAAAAATCATTTGTTTGTACTGTACATGTTTACATGACAACGGCATTCCGGTCTGTTCTAACTGCCGGCTTCTACATGAACATACTAGTTGGTATGCTTTCTTTTTGGAAAACTTTATGTGACTGTATTCAGGCTTTGTTTGTAATTTCACGGAGCAGAAGTAACATCAACTTTATTCGAACCATTAATTTTTAAATTTGTCATTAGTAATATGAGTTCAAACAAGAAACTTAAGAGTTAGAACAAAGCAGTCTGATTAATGCTAGTAAAAGTAAATGTTAATTTAGCTACGTACTACTAAATACATATTTATTAGAAATATTTTTTTTTTCACAATGAATAAGTACATTGTGTTCTTAGTAAAGTTATTTAGCATACTTTGATACATACTAAAATAGAAATCAGGAGCAATACTTTCTGACAATTCTAGAAGAGTCAGTGTGATTTTTCTTGTCAGTTTCAGAATACTAGTCTAAAACTCAATACAAACGATGTGCAATATTTGGCTTTTAGGTGAAATGTATTAATTATGTCATGAAATTAGTTTTTTTTTATTGAAACAAAAGCCAACCACAGTGGTGGTTCTACCTCAATAAAAATGTTAATGTCTCAGTAACTTGTCATGTGTCCTTCAGCATCAATTACAGCTAGACAACAATGTCTCATGCTGTTTAACATTCTGTTTACTTAAATTAATGTACTTAAATTGTTTACCTAATGTGTTCACATTATTAATAACTTAGTTGCATTTTGATTTACATGTTTACATTCTAAATTGTTTACTTGAATTATTATTATTCTATTTAAATTGGTTAAATTGTACTTAATTTGTTTACATTCTTAAATCCCTATTTTAATTAAATGTTGGTTTAAAACGTTTTTATTTTGTCATGGCTGAACAGTTCTAAAAGCAACTCCGCCGGTTGTACAATGTATGAATATGTATGAGACAAGCAAATCTTTATTTGATTTGTTCACAAGTCGACGTTTTGTCTGCTGAGGCATCTCAGTCTTCTGGAAAGGTGTCCCTCAGGACATTGAGATTCTGGGATACTGAGTTACGAGATTATACACAGAGACTCAGCTTATCACACAGGATTTCCATGGAATTCAGGACTGAAGAAAGTACAGGCCATTCCATTTGAGGTACCCCAGTCTCCATCAGCCATTGCCCAATGATACAACCTTGATGAACTGGAGCATTACTGTCCATGAAGATAAAATTCAACTTATGTTGTTCAGTTGTGTTATGGCACAACGACTGAATTTATTAAATTATTCATGTAGTATGTGTCTGTCACTGAACCATTCACAAACTGTCGAGCAGTTCTGTATGGACTAGACACACATGCTTATACTGTAACACTAGCACCAAAGAAAACAGTGGCTGATCCATAACGCTCTCCTTGATGTCTCCAACATCATTAGCGGCCATCATTTCTGCTTGGCATGAAACAACTTACATCAATAAACAGTACTGAGGCCCAATAGTGGCGCGTCTAGCGTAAATGCTCCTGTATGTGACATCTGCGTCCAGTGGTGTAGTCAGGTACCTTTGCTGATCGTCTACTATGTCGATTACACTGTTGTAAACGGTTTCAGATGGTCTGGTGTGACACTTGGGTGCCTCTCACCTCCCTTTAATGTGCTTAGCGTTGTGTGGTATTCATTATTCTCCACGGGACAAAAGAATGTCTTTGCCTGACTCTTCCAGTTTCTCTGTATCACGGTTGCAACCTGCCAATGACACTTTGTGACAATCAGTGATTATTTCCATCTGAGAACATCCTGTTTGAAGCCTTACAATTGTGAGGTACTGTTGGTCAGATGTTAGGTGTCGTCTTGGTCTCATGATATACTGAAACTTTGAACGATTAGACATTCCGAAGTTTAGTGAAGTCAACATTAAGTTCACTTGTCAAGGTGAAATTTGTTCTTAAATTTTGGACTTTTTAAATATACGTGTCAAAGCATTTGCACAATTTAGCTATAGTATGCTTTTGCCTCTCTTTCACGCACATAACACCTGAATGCAAGATTAGAATACCTTTCACACCTTGAAATGTGTGAGTATAAAGTTAGAAGAAGGTATTTACAGACAATTTAGAGCAGAACTGTAATAAACGTTTGATTGCAATGATCAGTCTAGTAAAGGTGAAAAGAAAACTGCATGAAACAGAGCTACGACGACTGGGCTATTTTTGCTCATGCTAAACGCAATTAGTTTTCTGTTTCTGTCTTGTAGCAATGTTGAATTATTCGGTGTATCTGCTTCTGGGGATTTAGTTTGCAAAAAAAATGTTGCAGTATGGATCGGATGGGTTGTTGTGGAATGGAGCTTTCTGTGTGTGTGTGTGTGTGTGTGTGTGTGTGTGTGTGTGTGTGTGTGTGTGTGTGTGTGTGTGTGTGTGTGTGTGTTTGTCACAGATCACAAACATTATCTCAAAATTCATTAGCTATATGAAAGATTAACCAAATATACAACGTTATTGTCATTGTAACTGTAATCTTATTCACTTTGGATTAAAAAATAAATAAAAATTCTATTTAAAAAATATGAATGCTTTTAGCTGCTCTGGTTTGGTGTCACCACAGCGGATCATGATCTGTATTATTGATTTGTACACACTTCCTGACACATGCCTCCTTATGTATTCATGCTTGGGACTGGCACTACAATACATACACTTGTGTTTCCAAGTGTCTAAAGTGACGCTTAAGTAATGTGTGGCAGTGCAAACCAAAAATTCAATTAATTATGCTGCCGAAATGTTTTAGTTAATTGTATTGATATACATAAAATGTACCTATTAGGAATACACGTTTATGTTATATACATTAGTTTCTACATTGATGCAAATTAAAATGGATGTCCACATACTGTTGGGTATACAGTTATATTCCACATCTGAAGCAACTGCAGTAATCATTTATCCATATGTGCACTGTTGAGTAATCAAATCATTTTATTAGAAATATATTTTGTAAAATTACAAAAATGTGGTTTTACTATTTTAGTCCACAAAAAGATAGTCTCTAATCAAGCAAGTATTAAATGATGCAGATCGAGAAAGGTGGTGGGCGGGAAGGGGGGAGGGGTGGGAGTGTAAAATAGCATCCAACCCACATTCTCCAGCAGCGAATGATAAAAACTGCTGCTGTCTGTGGGCTATTGCCAAGTCAGCTGCTAACACAGGCGCGGCAATGCTTTCATACATATGTTTATTTTTATATGTGGGATGGAATTCTGAGAGTACATCTGAACAGCAGAGTCTTGACTAATTATAGCAAATATGATTTGTTATTCTTTACGTCACATTACATGTTTTCTTCACATAATATCATGTCTTGTTTTATGGGCTTATTTACACTTCGTTATGATAAAAAATAACCCAGGTTTTTCTAGGACCAGGCATAGAGATGTTTGTGTTCTCAATAAGAGCTAATGGATGAATGAACTATATGAAAATGTATTTTAATAATACATGCATTTTGTTTTTTTATCAATAGCTTGTTAACTTTATCTGGACAATGGGTGGGAATGAGAGTGATCAGAGAAAATCTACCCAGCTATGGTGCAAACATGCAAAAAAAAAACTAGAAATGTAATTGGAGATTATCAGGGATCTAATTCCTCATCATCTCTATGGCTAATCTTTAAAATCTTATTGGCCATGATATTTAAGTGCTTGTTTGTTTTGGTGTGTTTCTAAATCATGAACATATTGTCTAGTTTATGGCATAAATGGATATCGGGCTTGCCAATCATAGATTTAGATCATTTGTTTTATCACTGGCAGAACAAATCTTTTAAGTTTATAATCTTATAAAAATAATTTGTGATGAGTGATCTTGTAGAGCATTTTACTAAAATAGATTTAGGGGTGTCACACAGATATGGCAGGCTTGTGCCTGCTCACCAGCCAGGAGGTGTCGGTGGGTGAGGGCGGTATGCTCTTTGGTTGCAAGAGATGATTTCTAAGTCTCCTGTCACTCATTACACACTAGTCAGTGTTTGGCATGTGTGAGGTTATGTGTACAGTGAGGACAGTCATCTCACCCTTCTGAGGTATGATGATTTGCCAAATTCAATTACATAGCATGGAGTCTGAAATGAGGCTGTGGGTGGTTTTATGTTTCTTAGAGATAACATGTTCAAGTCTCGGCAGCCTGGATTAGTGACTGATGTGTAATTGAGGGACTCTGTTGGACAATAGGAATTTAAACGCAGTGGGGTAAGAATGGGTGGGGGGTAACTAAATTTAAATACATTTAAATTTAAATTTAAATCTCATTTAAGTAATGAATTTAGTCCTACTTTTTTATGAAAGACATTTGATTTAGTTTAATCATTTTAAATGATAATGCGAGTAAATTAGCTTTTTTTGTGAAATTAATGCAAACTGCACACAGATATACTGATGATGTGACTTATATGACATGATGTATACAAGGCACTGACATATCCTTAACATAAGCACTGAAAGGTGAAGTATAGAACACTGATCACTTCATCAATGGAATGCTGGTTCTGATAGAAAGCTGCAGCACATTTGCAAATCTGTTTTATAAGTAAAAGGGGGACCAACACAGTAAACAGGCTGCTTTTATTTCGACTACGCTGTTTAAACTTTTTCTCAATATTATACATATTTCTCAAGATATTTTACATATTCTGGATTTTTGTATTTGATATTTCTTCCTCAAAAGCACAGGAAAGCTTTGTGAGCAACTAAATCATTCTATGTGTAGCTTCATCATAAAGATGGAACAAGAACCAATCAGATTCCACACTAGATTTCACTAGACTGGGAATAGAACATAAACCGTAACAAGCTACAGGGGACTAGGTGTACAGTCGAGGTGAACAAAAACCAAAGAGATCAAGGTGTGCTTGATCTGAAAGAATAAGCCAAAATAGTTTATATTAAAATGCAGTTAACCACAAGATGCTAAATTTGTACTAAGCACAAACACTATATCAATTTATGTTAATGTTTAATAAAAGAGCACATAGAATAAGTGTAATGTGAAACAACATTGAATTGTTATTAACCTGCAATCTAGTAGTGATGCTAATCGGCCATCAAGCAGTAAACTTTTGCTGTAGTGTGTTTTTCAGCTGTTACCTCATGTGTTAATATGTTTTTATTTTAATGTGTAATTGATTAAAACTTTGCTGTAATGTTTCACAAAACAGAAATGCGCTCATCTGATAGAGACTGTAGCATTTTTTGCAAGATTTGAATATTTTTTTAAAATTATTTAGTTACTAAAGTCAGATATATAAAGCTGTTCAAGGATCACAGTTTAAATTTAGTGCGCCATCACAGTGCCAAACACAGATAAATGGGCAACCCTGATATAGACAGACTTGAGACTTCTTATTAGGCCCACCTGCCATGCACTCACAAGTCAGCAGGTGGCAAAGAGTCGCAGGTGACCATAAGTGTCAACTCTTTTAATTGGCAGCCTCATTACTGTCAGGGGCCTATAAATACAGACCAGATTGCCCGGTTATTGACTGGCTCCTGTCATTACCATTTTTTTATATAAGACTGGTTTGCATCTGTCCAGATTTTTTCCCCCTGGAATGTGGTTTACCATTCCCCCATATTAATCTTGCTTTCACAATCAGTCTGCTGTGGTTAAGAGATGTTTCCAGTAAAAGGTCATAAAGAGAGCAAAAAAATGCAATGGAGTGACCACCTGCCATAATTCCCTTTTCACACACTCCATATTTTTTCTCTTTGTTCTTTATTTATTAAAAATATTTTTACAGTTTGGGTTGTGACTCTGTGTACACTAAATAGCTGACAGAGAAGAAAGTGTTCTGAAAGTACATATCGTTTTATGATTATTACACAAAATTTAGTTGTATGCATGTAGAAAAAGATTTTTCTCTTACAAATGCATATTGCTTTATTTTCTTTATTCATGCTAAGGCTTATTATTTTAGTCCCTTTTCTCTTTCATTTGATTGCTTTCATTGTTTTTCAGTTAAAGAATAATTTTCTTCTTGTTGAGTAGAATTGAAGACATGATAAACTATTAGATTTCTTATATATACAAAATCATAAAGTCATTGAGCAGAACACATTTATTTTGCTTTATTTCTAATGTGTTACTTTCCTAAATCACTTATTCAGTCACTTTCATAAACCACATATCCGACCATGGTCATCCAAACACTGTGGATGGGTGCCAGTCCCATATGCAAGGGGCAGACACTTATACAA
Source organism: Hoplisoma paleatum (assembly GCA_028565875.1). Lineage (NCBI taxonomy): Eukaryota > Metazoa > Chordata > Actinopteri > Siluriformes > Callichthyidae > Hoplisoma > Hoplisoma paleatum. Next base: position 2,896 of record JAOTRQ010057408.1, on the reverse strand, counting down.
AGTAATTTACCTACAAAGCTAGTCAGTTTCTCTGCTACTCAGCTACACATTTTACTGCAATAATGAGTGCCAAAGAAAAAAAAGTCGACATTGCGTGCTGCGTGTTTATAAAGGAAGTCTTCTGAAGTCTATATGTATTATTTGCCAAGAAACTGGTTCGATGTTAAGAGAATACAACATCAGCCATACCACTAAGAATGCTAAGTACAGTCAACACAAGAACAGACACAGGTTGTTTACCATTCAAAGGTTGGCGGCTAGTTAGCAGATTCAGTAAAAAAAATCTTTAACCTCCATCCAAGAATCCAATACAAAGGCAAGTTATTTGCTGGCAGTCATATTAGCCAGCAATCCATTTTCGGGGGGGGGGTTCAAATACTACAAGGTAGCTATAGCAGGTATCTTGTGTCCTTATCACACTTATTGCTAGCAAGACTTAGCTAGTAAGCCAAACACAAAAGCATAATCACTTGTATTATATTCATAGTACTGGATGAAAAAGTTTATTACATTTCTTGTGTAGGGAAGATACACTATGTTGCTAAAAGTATTCGCTCACACACTCATCTCATTCTTAATCCATGAGGTTCGATATGATGTTGGTCATCTTATGATGTTGGACCTTTTACAACTAAATAGCTTCAACTCTTCCAGGAAGGCTATCCACTAGGTTCTGGAGGGTGTTTGTGGAAGTTACCATTTTTTCCAAAAGTGGAAAAAGTGCATTTGTGAGGTCACATACTGATGTTGGTAACGAGAAGACCTGGCTCTCAGTCTCTGCTCTTATTCATCCCAAAGGTGTTTCTATCAGGTCAATCTGGACTTATCAAGTTCATCCACAGCAGACTTATGCTTGTAATTCACTGAGATCTTGAGAGCAACTCTGAGAAGCTTTTTTATACATCTGTGTCCATGGAAGTGATTAAAACACCTGGTTCTGATCATTTGGATGGGTGAGCAAATACTTTTGGCAATATAGAAATTGGCTTGTGGTTTAGCTTTTGCTGTGATCATACTGACACATGAAAGATCTGAACGTGTAGCTACAAAGAAAAGACCGGCTTGTGCATGAAATGTAAAGAAATGTCAGAGTCTTCAAAATCAAGATAGCTTTATTTCTTCACATTGGCTTCGCTGAAATAGGCCCATTGACAAGTTGAAAAAATACAGGAAATGAATGAAGTATTCTGACTTCATTTATTTGGTTTTGAAGAAAAAAACAGACATTACTACAGCTGGTGTCTTTTCACACAAGACTATGAAACTGCACCACACGAGTTGTAGTTGGAACTGATTTATCTCCAATGTGACACTGTCATAAACACTTTTAAACTGGATGCTTTTTTTATGCCAATTTCCAAACATCTAGAAGATGGCACAAAGGATGCTGGTGTTGCTTGGCTCCACCTGTGTGTAAACAGACTTTTAGTGTAATGAACACCAACATGGGGTGCTGTAGGTCTAAGTTTAATCATGTATATCTCAGAAATATTGTGAGAATTTTTTTTATGTTTACGTTTAATGTATGCTTCTGGTTTTGGCCTATCCTGTCACTGTGACTCCTGAGACAAAACGTTGATTTAGACTGTGGTAAAACCAGAAAAAAACCCACACCGACACAAAGAGAACATGCAAACTATATACAGAAAGGACCTAAAGTGTCCAGACGTTAGATCGAATATGGATCTTTAATGCTGTGAGGTGGCAGTGCTCCCCACTACGCCACTACGCCACACTTGTTCCAGTTAGAAGAAAGAAAAGTAAAGGTGATGGTTGAGTAAAAATACTTTCCTATCAATGACTTTAATGAGATCTTCATTTAATCAAAACTACAAACATTAATTTGGGGGGATATCCGTGGCCTGGTGGTTAGAGAACCGGTTTTGTGATCCATTGCCAGTTGGATTCTGAGAGCCAACAGACCGTGTCTGAAGTGTTTGTGAGCAAGGCAATAAGCCCCTATCTGCTCCCTGGGGGCTGTGGCTAGGGCTGTGTGGTTTATAAAAGCCTGTGTGCTCACTGTTGCCCCTTTTTGTTGTTTCACTGAACGGATTGGGTAAAATGCAAAATAATAATTCCTATGTGTGTAAAAAAAAAGCACAGTGGTGTTAAATTCTAAATAGATTATAATAGCATATGCATCAAGCACTTAATGCTCAATAACAAATCTGAACTCGAAAAACTTTCCCACTATCAATAATTTATCAAATACATACTTCACATAAATAAATGATTATCTAGGTGCAAATATGTAAGGTGAAGCTAGCCAAAGTTAATATCTGTTCCACACTCAATGCAAGTGCATAGCATACTGATTAGGTTTTACAAAATGCGAAAGTAATCAATACTTAGCTATGCCCTCAGAAGCTAGGTCTTAGCAGTAATGTGTGCTGTCTATCTGTATTTTAGTAAAGGCCATCAGAGTCTCTGTCTCATTCAGAGAATTGTACTGAATTAATTGGCCAATTAGCCCCTTGTCAATAACCATGTTTCATTCACTCAAGGTTATGGACCACATAGGAGCGCTTTGTTTTCTTAGTTTAAACCTTTAAGACTAATGTTGCTAACATAAAGAAACTTACAGATACCATGATTGAATCATTTAGGTTGCTCCCATTAATGGTCATCATGGTGGCTGAGTGGTTAGCCCTGTCGCCTCACAGCAAGAAGTCCGGGGCTCGATCCCCGAGTCGGGCTGGGGATTTTCTTTTGCAGTTTGCATGTTCTCCCCATGTCAGCGTGGGTTTCCTCCGGGAACTCCAGTTTTCCCCCACAGTCAAAAAACATGCACTAGGTTGATCGGAAATGCAAAATTGTCAAGTAGTCTCACAAGATCCCACCACTTACTGGTGGTTGTCGTCAGGAAGGGCATCCGGACGGAAAACTCTGCTCCAAA
>JAOTRQ010057381.1:0-14092 GCA_028565875.1 Hoplisoma paleatum | reverse complement strand
ACACACACACACACACACACACACACACACACACACACACACACACACACACACACACACACACACATACACACACAACCAGGACAGTAAACCATGACAGTATGCACAATTAAGCTGACTGCATGTCTTTGGACAGTCGAAGGAATTTGTAGTAATCAAAGAATAACTCCACAAAGAAAGCCCTGGATTGTCTTACCTGAGAATCAAACCCAAGGCTTCTTACTATGAAGGGACAGTGCTAAACTTCTTGCCACCAATGTGAAGTGTAAATGAATTTAAAGTTGTCAGAGAGGAGAGAAGATTGGCACAGTGTGGCATCATCACCTACTCACAGGAAGGTCATTGGTATGTATGCATGTGTATTTCCCCTGTGATGGACTGGTAACCTGTGGGACGTTGTAAATTGCACCCACTGCTACCCTGATTTAGATGAAACAGCAGTGAAACAGCCAGTAATAGTAGAATAAGAGGAATATTCTAGATTTCTCAAATTTTTCAAAAGACAAATTAAACCACTTATTTTGAGATATTACTAATTCAATAACTGTGTATTATCTTCTTATAGACTGTCATCATGTCTAGGGTGTTTCTCTAGCCTGTTTCAGTGTTTCATGCTGGATGGGATCACGATAATGCTTTATTGGGTTTAAATTAATAAGCAATAATATGTTGAATAAAGTAATGTACATTTTATACATAGTATAGTAATATTAATATTGTTGGAAAATGTTGCATTGATGAGGTAGAAGGAAGTATCTTCCTCATCATTGAATGGCATGAATATCTGCAACAAGATTTTTTTGATTTATCCAAAGCGGTACACATGATCCTTGCACAGGGGCCTGATCGTGGCAGCTTGATGATGGTGGGGCTTTTACTGGCAACTTTCTGGTCTCTAGCCCAGTACCTTAACCACTAAGCTACCATGCAGCCAATTTTTATGTCTGTTCTTGTTATGTTGCCTGATAGAAGTGGATTGTGATGCATTACAGATTTGGTGATGCCCTTCCTTTTTCTTAATCAGTTATTCATGTTGGATCATTTACACAATAACAATAAGAATCTAAGTAAATAAATAACATGCTGTTAGGTTGTTGGGCTGTCTGGAAATGCTATCCAGCAAAAAACAACAGGTAAACAAGTGTCAACTTGGCTGTAATAGACTGAAGCTCTGTCCAGTGTTATCACTGCCTTGTACACAGACTCTGGTAAAGCAGTAACCAAATATTTGTGAGCAGATGTGAGCAGAACAAACAGGCAAACACTTGAATTCACTGTTACATTACATGTATTACTTTGGGGTTTATAGAACAATGTAGCTGAGACAGTGATACACCCACTTATGTATAGATGGATATATTACTAGATAGATTAATGGACTAGATAGATACATTAATGGCTAGATAAGTAGGTTTAGATTTAGGTAGGTAAATGGGCTTAGGTACGTAGGTGCATTCAGGTAGGTAGGTAGCTGGGTAGATAGGTAGAATGGTAGGTAGGTAAGTTTTGGTAGGTAGATGGGATTGAATAGGTAAGTAAGTTTAGATTGATAAATAGGTATGTAAGTAGATAGGTAGTAGGTAGGTAGGTAGTTGGGTAGAAAGGTAAGCTAGGTGGGTTTATGTAAGTAGATGGAATTAGGTAGGTAAGTAGGTGGGTGAGCTTGGCTTAGTAGGTAGGTGGATGAGTTTGGTTAGGTAGGTGGGTAGGTAAGTAGGTGGGTTTAGGTAGGTACGTGGCTAGGTAGGTAGGTAAATAGGTAGGTAGATCGACAGGTATATGGGTAGGTAAATAGATAGACCTCATGTCATCAGAGTCATACTCTTCTCTACTTAAAACAAACTCGCAAAAATCTTTTGTGATCGGACTTTTCACATGAGAACATTTGTCGTGCGCTAGACTCACCCTTTTTTCACATTTTTTACAGTTCCTGGTTATAAATAAATCAGTTCACCGATATATACACACAACTCCAGAAGGGATTATATGTATTTGCAACATGGAGGAAAGCAACTGCAGTGCAGAATATGTAAAGTGATAGCTTGGAGTAAAAACAGAAGAGATTATGCTCTGAAATGGTCTTCTGTCAGTGTTTGATGTGACTTATCCAGGCTCTTAATGCTTGATGATGTAGCTAGAAGGCATCATTATTACATGCCAGGCCAGCATCCGTTTGAATAGCCACCATAGGCGCTTTACAGTATAATAAGGCGAGTGGGTGCTGAATGTGTACAGAATACATGATGCACATGTTAACTCCTCTATTCCTCCCCAATGACAGGAACACCCCTTGGTGCCCTTGGTTCCCTAGAGTGATGATTTCAAGAGGGAAGTAATATTAAAAATGCCAAGGAAACATGAGAAATATGTTTAGCAAGCATAAACTCACTCACACTTCATCACAACCAAAGGTTAGCCAGCCTTGAAAGATGTCATTGAATGTTCCGGTGATGATCTTCAAACACTTTTTTTTTCCTTCACCCCGATCAGCTTTTGGTTGGCTACCCATCATGGGTTTGCTAAGTAGGGTTTTTACTGTGATCAGAATATAATGATCATTAGACGTTAACACTGTAGCGTTTCACTGTTTGGTCATAATATGTTACACTATGCATAATAATAGTTACATAATAAAACTATTACATAATAATATAATTAATTGAACTCATATATTTATATGAAATCTTTTGATTATTTCAGATGCACAACAAATACACCACAAACTACACCACGGTTAAATATTAAAACACTGAGATTTATTTTGCCTGATACTGAGCCGCATTACTCATCTGGCAAAGTTCTATCATAAAGATGCTGGTTTAAACCTCACCTTTTTTTTGAGGAGGTTCAGCTGAATCCATCACTCTGGGGATCTATTCTACCTTCAAATTCTGCCAAGATTTTACCAGAAAAAAACAATGATTGTGTTTCTGCCCAATGTTTTCCATTCTGAGTTTTCCATCCATACAACCAGACTTTTTTTTTTTATTCGACCTATTTTATCCACTAAGGCCCGTCAAACTCTGGCAAGTGTGAGAAGATGACTTATCACTGGCACTCTGGCAAGAACCTGACAACTTAAACCCAAAGCAGCATGTTTATTGAGTAATTGAAACTGAGCAGCGTGGGGTTTGAATCCAACGTGCCTGTCAATCAGCCAGGACCGGTGATGGAGTCAATGACAACACCAGGCCTGTCCGACGGTGGCATAAAATTACAAATCAACAGCATGTTATCCAAAGCATATAACCAGCCGGGGCCTCTGCCACCGTGCAAACTGTTGACATTTGTCGGGTTGTGTGGGAGAATATAAGGTCTCTGAATCTAATCAGACTTTTCAATACCAGTTTTTTTTTTTACTGTACCCTGGGATCCAACGTGACTGCAGGGTATGCTAATAGAAGAGACACGAGTGTTTCCCATTTCTATCCTCTGTTAGCCTGCTATCGCAACATTTGCATGATCTTATTTTCCCTCACTTGGTGTATGCTTTGTTGACAGACAAAGGCGAGTTTTTTTCATTTCCGTCTGCCGAATTTTGCTGACATTTAACCCTAGGCGTATGAGATAATGCAGCTCTGTGAGTAATGCAGTCAAACACGCTGAGCAAAATTTTAGGAACCCATTGCAATACATACATAAAGTAATTTATGTATTGAAATTGTATTGTTTTGACTTAGTGCTGGCCATAGTGATTTTGTGTATTAGTGCATTATTAGTGTATTATTACATGATTGCCATTTACTATTCTTATCCCATTCCGACTGAGAATGTGAGCACTAAACTTTTTTTGGTGACCCAGGAGGGGCGTTGCATTTGAACCATTGAATGTCACAAAGTGATGAGCAGTTTTTTTTTTTACCAAGGACATGATAGGAAAAGACATCGGGATAGAGTCAAGTTTTAGTGTTGTAGGTACTCAGAAAAAATGAAAATTAGTAATGAGTGTGTGAGTGAGGACTATATACATACAACAATAATACAAATAATGCACATTTCCACAAACTATCCATACATTGATCCACAATCACACAATCATGGGGTTAATGAGGCCCTATCTTACATCCTGAACAATGCTCATTGCTATCTTACTCCCTGTTAAATAGTCTTCTCATACCATCCACCTGGGCTCAATAGTAACTGTTTCAGGCATGCTGCTGACACTGGTGTGTCACTAATAGAGAACAATCTAGACAGACATCGATAGTCAGCCATTCATTGCTATCTTGACAATGAATTGTCAACATAGGTGGGTGCCAACTGTGTGTATACCCTGTCCATCCAGGTAGCTGCGTCCTTAAATTAGCAACCCACCAATGTTACACCATACCTGGCTTTTAAAGGAAATGGCAAGTGACACACTGATTGGTTTACTAAATGTCATGCTCAAAACACACCCATGATAATTTGAGGTAATAAGTACACACTTGTTTTGTATTTGTAGCCAAACAAGGTGCACTTTTTCACTTTTTTACACACTGAGACACTCTAAATCAAGGATCTAAGGAACACTTTTAAAAGAAATACACTCTAATTAATGTTCATGCTTGACCAAAAAGACATAAATGAACAAAAAGTTCATGGTCAGCAGTTTACATACTTTTATACAGGATGCATTAAGCATAGCTAAGGTCACTTGCTTTATTTTAGTGTGTTCTGCAAAGGTCATCTGATGTGGGGGTACCATCTGTAATACACCTTTCACAATCTGAGCAGTACTCTGGTGTCGATGGTGAGTAGGGTTTTATGGGGCTGTGCAGGCTTCACTTTTCAGATGTGATATTCATTTGTTTTTAGTCCCACAGAGCAGACTGTATATTCAGCATACATAAGAATGAGAATCATATTATCATTCAAATGTGTGTCTCTCCATCCCTCCCCCGATGTACGTACTGAGATTTTTGTCGTATTTGGTAGATAAATGTTTCCTCTTCGCCTCTATGAGAACTGCTTTAGATGCAGGCATGGTTATCAGAATGGAGAGCATATGGATTTTTTGCATCTTTAATCCCCTGCATCAGTGCTTTTTAGTGGAAGTTCCATATATTGGACTATCTGGGGTCTAACAAAAATATCCTTTTGTACTAACAATTACTGGAACTATTTTGAGTAACTTTTAAATTTGGACTTTTACACATGATGCATGTTGCTTATAACTGAAGCCATTTTTTGTGAGCCAGATTAGTTAGTATATGAGGTGTAGAAGGCATTCTCAACCAATATATATATATACCCATTATACCCATTCGTGGGTAATTATCCTCACTGGGGTATCAGAGCCTTTCAATTGGACAGTGGGTTAATGTCACAGGGATAGAATTGGTTAGAAAAGCACGACCAAGACGTCCAAGTACATTTACATTTTCAGCATCTGCAGGCGTCTTTATCCAACGTGACTAATATTACAGTAAAAGTTTAGGCAAATAAGGGTTAAGGGACGCGTTCAAGGGCCCAACAGCAACAACCTAACATTGATGAGGTTTGAACTGGTATTCTTTGGATTACAAGTCCTGTACCTTAACCACTAGGCTATGGCTGACCCTGAAATACTACCATGACCCCTTAATTTGCCAAAAAATCCCAATCATTTTAATGACGGTTGTGCTCACACCCCCTTCAGCAGTAATGAGATGCACTGCAGTCTATACCTTTAACACTAGAACTACCAAACCGCTGCTATTTGGCAATTATACCTTTAAATCCCAAAGATCTGCCATTTGGCAAATGTGAATAGCTCTTCTCGCCTCCAGTGTTATTTAAATTAGGCCATTACATTTGCGGAGAGACACTCTACTGCACTCTACAATCTTCTCTGGAACAAGTTGGTGAACCCCCACCCTCCAAAAAAGTCAACATTACCAGATGCAATTTGGCAGCCTCTGGTAGAAAAAGGGGTCATATGAAAATCCTGGTAGTTCTAGTGTTAATATTATGTGTATGACTGTGTAGATGACAATAATTCCTTGATTTGATTTGAATTGCCTTTCAGGTTTTTATCGTGTCCCAGCTCATCAAGCTAGCTGTTCGTGAAACACACATGCCAAATTAGGTAGTGGTCAGACTTTGTGGTTTGTAATAGTTACAATATCTTAAACTAATAAAGGTGGATGAGGGTGAATGACAAACCAGCAGCCTAAAGACCTGGTGCTTAAAGAACTGGACTTGTAACCTGAAGGTTGCTTATGAGATTATGAGAGTTAACAGGTCATGACTGAAGTGCCCTTGAATGAGACACCAAACCTCCTAATTGTTCCCCAGGCACCGTGGTTAGGGCTGCACAGGACACTGGGCACGTGTTCTCTCTGCTGCCTCCTAGTGTGTGTTTCACTGCATTGATTGGGTTCAATGTGGAGAAATAGTTCTGACGTGTGGAAGAAGCACAATTATTAAAAGCGGATTGTAAAATTTTAAATTATTTTTCTTTATCAGTGATGTGCTGAGATCTGCAGCTTCACACTCAGGTTAAATCAAACATCAGCGGTTGGAAATGAGTTCAAATGTAATTTGTAATCCTACAATGAATATGTCAGTTAACAATAAATCAGCTCATCGTTAACAGCACTAGAAACAAACCTGATGTTTTACTCCTAATGAGCTCAGTCTTACACTGCAGGGATGTTTGTCTTAAAGTCTTTGTTCTAATAAGCATGAAGGCTGAATATTAGGATGCACATTGAATAATAAATGACGCTATACAAGACAGCGGATGATTTAACTTTGTGCTTAAAGAGCTGAATAAACAGCCAGAGGAAAGAAATGAAAAGCTTTAAGCGTGTGGTTTTATGAGGATGCATTTTAAGAAACCACAACTGATTTCCTGTGGGATAACTGCCAGGAGATATATGGATCTGTGCTTGCTCTGCATTTAAACCCGAGACACATTATTTATTATGTCAATGTGTACATCGTAACAATTAGAACATTTATAAAGTACAATTAAAAAATGGCGTTTTTAAAAGATTCTTTTGAATCTTTAATGAACAAAAGCACAAAGATTTTATTTTTATACTGATTTAAATGTTAGAATTAATGTGTTTTGCATCATATTCTAATAACTTTCTGGATTTTTTGGGGGGTATCGAATGATTGATGTCTGTTTGTGGTGAATACATCCAAAATTGTGGATTCAGATTCTATTGCAGTTCAATTTATCTGAGCTGAACATAGACATAGAAATTTCAGTCATAGCTGTGCATACATGTGCTATGTCATAGTATTTACGGTACATTGGATGTGAATAAATATCTATATACTTTTATTGTCTACAGACTATACCAGATCAGACTACCTTCCTAATTAACTATAGAATATGATAGAATTACATACTTTTTTGTCATTTCACATATACAAAAGTTTAGAACAATGAAATTATTTCTTCTCATATCCCAACTTGTATGGGAGTTTTACTGTGCAGCCGCATACATTCTGATATATTTCTATTTCGTTCTTCAGCAATCTGAGCTGCAGTAACTCGTCTTTTGTATTGGACCACACGACCCAGCCTTCATTCCCCACATGCATCGATGAACCTTGGCCACTCGTGACCCTGTCACCAGTCATGATTAATAGTTCTCTGGCTGCAGTGTCTAAGCTATTGAAGGTAAAGGTTTTGTTCAAGGGCCCAACAGTGGCAACCTGGTAGTAGTGATGTTTGAGCCACGAACTTTTTATTACTCATTATGCTCATCTTTCAACTTTGAGAATAAAATGTTCACTTTTATCTGCATTGTATATCCACGCACGAAAAGGCTGATTTGTACTTGTTTTTTGAAGCAGGACAATGACTTTTAACTTGAATTATGTCCCAAGGTCATACACTAGGGGGTATCTAGTTTCTGGTTTTGTTACCGTTTAGTGAAAAAGATTGTTGTTGTTGTATGTTTAGCTGATTAATCTTAAACAAGAACATGCACGTTGTTGCTTCGATGGCTCTAGTGCTCCCCCTTGTGGTCTGCATAGTTGAACATTGTGGGAGTGCATATTGTGCTACACTCTGCGTTGTAAAGTATAAATCGACCTTAACTGGTAAAGTAATAAAGAGAAAAATTGTGATAGGCATGTATGAAATGTCCACAGACAAAAGAAATGCAAAAAACATTTGCTTTAAATAGAGTTAAACTTTGTAAGAAGGGCGACGGACTCATATCGTTCATATTAACTTGGTTTCTTAAACTGAATCAGAATTACCACAACTAGCACAAACACACCTGCAGGGGGAGCCGTGTTGTGTTACTGAGGCATGTATGAAGAGTCGTGTTCAGATGGGTCTCCCGGTGTCACGCTGTAGTCACTCCAAAATACTGACGACATGATCGGACAGTCCTGTCGAAACCGGACTATAAATGAACATTTAGAGCAGAAACGTCGTCGTTTATTCACTAAACTCATTTCCATCCACTTTTTTCACATTTTGGTGATGCAATATTCATACTTGTGCACCTCGCTCAAGCGTGAAAAGTTTTTTTTTTTTATGAAATATTTAGGTTTTTATTTAAAATTGAACCTCATCTTTCTGAGATTCGCATTTTCAAAATTTGCAAAAAAACAGGTGGATAGAAAAACACTCTCATGCTTTGTTTGGTGTACATTTCAGGTGTCATATCAGACATTGATGCTGCACATGAAGTCAGTTGATGCATTTATAAAGAATTGTATTTGAACGTTCTGGTCGGGGTTCACATCAGCCTGTTGTGTATTCATGGAGCCGAGCATGTCACAGATTCAATCATCAGAAGTGGTGCCTAAATCTGTCTGTCTGTTTAGTGTCCATCAAACTATTTTGGAATGAACTACATAATCACTAGAGAACATTGTGTCCAACATTTTTTTTTTAATTTTCAAGGGCCCGCAGCTGTTTTTCTTTCTTTTCTTATGTTCTTTTTTTTCTCTCACTAATGATGTCAGCAAACATATTTAGCACATTTCACCACAGGCGTGTAAAGCATATTTGACGTTCATTTATTAAAGTAAACAAACCTTCTCTTGTATTTATTTTGTGCATTTGGACTAATTTAAGGAAAAGCAGAAAAGGTCCCACGGTGTGTTGTTCAGGGCTCACAGCAATTTAAAGCTTTTAATGTGGGGAAATGAAACTATATTAAGCACACACTACACCGAAAATCTGAATATTCGTACACTGAGTTATGTGCATTAGATTTAATTAAAAGCAGCATAAAAGAGAACATCCTCAATTTATTTTAAATGTGTTTCCTCTGGGTACTTTGGTTTCCCACAATCCAAAGACATGCAATCAGATTGATTTTAGAAACTGATGTTTTTCGGTATGTTTTTCTTTGCGCTCTGGTGACCTGTTCAGGTGTTCAGTGTAGTCACCCAATGTGTGACCATAGGGATTATGCAGTGGTAAAACTAGATGATGGATGGATGGACAGATAGATTTTGAAAACAGATTTTTGAAAACAGCGTAACAATATTATTTTTTTTTATTTTATTTCAGCTGATTCATAGAAATTCACTCTTCTGATGAAATCCATCAGTCAGCTTTGGCTGTTCTCTCTCCAGTCTAGGCTATTTAGCATTTTTGATGAGTTATTTGAGTAGTTGATGAGATGTCTATACAGGCTAAGTTAGAAACAACAATAAATATTCATGAACTATGGTGCTTGAGCCATAACTACACGTGCGCACTGATTCACTTCAGGCTGACACGTGGAAATCGGTGACAAATAGGATTAGAATGGACCAGGCCTTTCTTTTCTTATTAAACCAATGATGTGGTTAAAAAATCGCTGTTCAGTCAATTTCATTAGAACTCTATCACGTATCCATTGCACGCTTGAGACATCTAGATTCATAATGCACATGTTGACACATTTTTGTGCCATGTTTTCGTGGTTATGTAGCAAATATAATAGAGACATTGGCAGTATGTAAACATAACATCATACTGTTGTGTTGGATGGATAGAGAGTGTTGAGTAATTGAGGGTTTGTCATGTTTGTGTTAATCTTCTGGCATCGTGACGACCAAGAAAGGTTTTAGCTTATCGATACTGAATAACTAATGCTTTTAATGTTGGATCATAAACGGATTATCGTAAACATCAAACTACAATATGTAGAGAGCAAATACTTTAACTACAAGCATGCACGGTGAATTGTTTTGCTGGCTTTCATGCTCTTCCTTTGTAGTCTGTGTCGCTACTCCTTGGAGGTGCACGTTGGGCAACGTGGAGGCTCTGGAGATAGGCTTCATGTCAACGTACAGGTTTTCCATTGTGACATAGTGAAATTGATGCAGAAGAATAAATCTTTGACATTTGCATTTGCAGCATTAGTTTTGGGAACTGATTAGGGTTAAAGACCTCACCCAAGAGTCCAACAACCTTTCAAGGATTTCTAGTCCAGTTCCCTAACCACTAGGCTACTGCAGACCTTTGTGTCACCTGTCCACAAACTCAAATTAGTGCATTTACTATCATTATTTCTTCTATAGAATATATGTTCCAACTATTTTGGTCAGGTACGTCGTTCTAACTCATTTCTCCATCCACCGAAGGACATTGAAAAACATAGAACATGAACATAGAAAAACTAAATTCTTATCTATGTTTGATGTAGTTAAAATATAAAACATGGCATCGAGTCGGAGACAGAGAGAGGAAGTTCATTCTGTTTTGATAAAATCTTATAGATGTTTCAATCTCTGCAAACCTGAAAACCAGGAACGTTCCCAGATGCCTTCTTGAAGATGTTCTCACTCAGACTTGCAGCTCTCTGTGTTTGATATTTGTGAGTTTAATGCAGTTGGGAGTTCTACTTGGATTTAAGTTTTCAGCGGCCTGATTGTAAAAACACAGAGAAGATTCAAACTAAATTTAGATCTCATCTGGCCATATTTAATCCTCTAATACTTATGTGGAAAATCTTTAAAGGTTAAACTGGGTTTGTTCTTCTCTCCGTAGGTTCCTTATACGTAGCTATGCTTCATAGTTACATAGCAGATGAAGCCTGAATTTAATACCAAACTATTCTGGTATGGTCCCGCTTCACATTCAAACCTCCCGTATCCAGTTAGAGCAGTGAGATTTTCCACTAGCACATGAGCGCAGAAATTCTGAACTTTCTGCTTTGAACTTCAGCATTACAGCGTTGGTTCCAAGCCTAAATAAAAAAGTAGGGTTAAGTCAGAAATGGCTTTTAGTTTAAAAACAATATCAAATCAAATTAATCGGCAGTAAAATGATTCGCACGTACATTCAAATATAAAAGTATAGAAGCACAAAATTATATGAATTGCATCAGTTCAGCATAATTTGTGTTTCTTTATTTATTTATCTTTTATTCATATTAATATGATCACCAGAGTAACAGGTGTGTGTAGTATGTACAGCAGCCCTTTTCAGTCTTTTCCCGATGCGAAATACACAGTCTATTCATAGCAATAGAGGGTTTAGGGCTTAAGGGCCCAACAGTGGTAACTTGGTGGAAGTGGAGCTGGAACCAGTGACCACCTGAGCTCTTCCGCAGTACCGTAATGACTGAGCCATTACTGCCCTCAGTGACTTAGTAAGATTATGGTTGGTATTTACATGTACTTGGGAAAGGACTACATGTGTGAATAAGGATCCATCAATGGAGGAACTCTTATTGAAGCTCGGATAGGTTGAAGTCTGAGGAACTACAAGGCTAGGGTAACACTTGGCATTGTTAATTATGCTCCTCTAACCAATGTGGGGCAATTCTAGTAATGTCACATGACACATGATTTAGCTAGAAGATCCCTCCAGGCCTATTGAAGAGGAATACTACACTAAGTCTATGTTATATGTAAGAATTGATTGAATCCGTTGAAAGAGCATGTCACCTTGCCAGCTCACGAAACGTGACTTCCTTTATGCGCTACATACTGCAAGTGTCTAAAGTAAGATGTGGTTATGAGATTCAGCTGGATCTTGTATCTAAGCCCTGTTCAGGGACCCGATCCGAGGTCAAGGCTCAAAGGTAGGTCAGGGCTGATCTATTCATGGCTGTGCAGGCAGGCGTCATTGTTTTACTTTATTTAATTATTTATTTATTTATTTATTGTAGAGCATAGCAGTGAGGTAATGTAACCGCACTTGTGTCGATTGGAAACCAGACTTGTAACTGCATTCTGAATCAATCATGGTGGTCTGATAATGAACACAGGAAAACCTGCCAGGTGAAAGTTGCAGTTCTTCAGCCTTGAAATGACAAGAGACCGAAAAAAGAAAGAAGAAATCGAATCAGATATCTGTAGTGAGGAATGTGTTAAAGGTCCTTTTTATTGTTGATAAAATTAACCATATATGGGTTTTTTTCCAACAACGGAGTGTGTATCTGGAGCTCTTTATATGCTTTTATGTGTTTTTTTATAGAATCCGAAATGTTTCTTTTGACTGAATTGGGCCAGTGACCAACAATTCCACAAGGACTTATATTAACTCTGTCTGTAAGCTTTATAAACCATATAAATACCCGCTGAAGCTTTTATTCACAGTCATATCCGTCTGTAAGTGTGTATTATTATAATTGTTCCTTATTTTAGCAGCATTACATTAAAGGGATGTTTCACAATGGTTCATATAGGCAGCTACTGTTTAAATAGGAACCGTGCAGTGTAGTTGGTAAAGCTTTGGCTGTGTAGCAGAGCCTCAATCTTATGGTTGATAGTCCATTGTTGGATCCTTGAGCAAGACTTTTTACCCTGTCTGCTCCAGAGGCACCGTAATGATGGCTGATGCCACTTGGGATATGCGATGTAAGATTTTATTGTATTGTGCATCTGTATATGTGTAATGACGACTGTCCACATTGACATTCTAAGCATTTAGCAGACACTTTCCCCCCAAAGCCACTTACAGTATTGAGAGTTGAGGGTTGCTCAAGAGGCCAACAGCAGTAACCAGTGCATTTTGAGAACTCAACGACCTTCAGATTACCAGTCCTGTATTGTATCCACTGGCGGCACGGTGCCTTAGTGCTGTAGCACTGTCACTTCACAGAAAGAAGTCCTGGGTTCGATTCCCATTTTGGGCGGGGGGCTTTCTGTGCGGAGTTTGCATGTTTTCCCCGTGTCAGTATGGGTTTCCTCCGGGTACTCCGGTTTCATCCCACAGTCCAAGAACATGCACTAGGTTATCTATATCCTATAGATTCACACAATCGATACGATCGAATCGAAGCGATACGGGTATCATGCGTATCTACAAACTCAGCCGGATATGGCTGGAAACAGGAAAACACACACATCCTATCCTCTAGACAGCGGATTACTAGTTCTGTACCACAAACAACTTAATCATCATTGACACGCTCAAAATTACAAGAGAATCTAGTAAATAAGTAGTGAAATACATTGCTTAGTTTGTCATGTTTGATTAAAAAATGTAAACAATTGTAGTTCAATCCTGAGCAAATGTATAAAGTTGGTGTATCATGACTTGAAGAACGTACTGGTGTTCTCATAAATATTAAGAAGAAATTATTATGCTGTAATATCTGTTAATTATATCAATGTAGTTCATATTATGTCAATAATTCTGTTTATATATAAAAAAACATGGATGTTTGGGCTGTGTTGATGCTTCACATTCAGCATTGGAAGGTTCATATAACCGAGAGGTGCAGCTCATCTAACACCTTTTTAAACTCACGGCTTTCTGAGTGAATCTCTCCGAGGCTGATGAGCAGTATGTTGGGAAGTAAAAGTTTTTTGTTGTTGTTGTTGCATCAGCAAAACAAATTTGGGCATAAAAAGCACAGAAATGAAAATGATTACTGATACCGTGCCTACGTTTTTGTACAGTACTATCAGAGCTTTAGAGTCTCCTGGTGTGAAATTCAAATTGCGCTTAAATAAACATGAGATATATACTGTGGCGTATTGGGGCCACTGTAAAACAATAAGCACAAAATAATAAATAAAAATAATAGTTTTATAGAAATCTTTGATCTCATCAGTAGCAGTTTGTTAACCCGTGCATCTCTGAACTGAAAGCCTTTGGTCGATATCGTATCGGCCCGAGTATAAGCCGCACTTTTTTCCAAAATTTCGAACATAAAAAACTGCGGTGCTGCTTATTTGTGCGACCGATAAATTTTCAGTTGTA
>JAOTRQ010057371.1:0-14093 GCA_028565875.1 Hoplisoma paleatum | reverse complement strand
GCAGGCAGGCAGGCAGGCAGGCAGGCAGGCAGGCAGGCAGGCAGGCAGGCAGGCAGGCAGGCAGGCAGACAGACAGATAGATAGATATGTGTGTGAAATCAATCACACTAGAATACATATTCAATTTCATTTTCATTTTTCTAGGAAACTCGAGAACATGGCAGGAAATGGTTTCTAGGAACCAGCCCTCACCAGAGGTCTCCTTGTTTCTTATCTCATCTGGCTCCCGGAAAAAAATGAATGAACCATAAAGCGCTCTGGAAGAAAAAAAAAGCATTTATACTGCTTTGTTAACAGAGCCAGTTAAACCCACGCTGTATAAAACGAATGCAGCCAATATTGCAGCTTTTTTCAGTTTTTTTTGTCTGTATTAAATTGATTAAACATCTCATGAGTTTCCAGAAAGTCAGCTGAAGCAAAACTAGGCCAAGCTATTATCTGTAACAGGCTTGGGGAGGAGGAAGACGAGGGATGGGAGGTGTATGTTGAATGTGGCGAGCTTCCAGCCCTCAAGGCCGTTAAAAAATCTTTAAGCCTCCAGCTGATTGTGCAGGATGATGAGGATGGTGTTTTTCCTAGAAAGAGATTCAGAGAGTTTTTTTTTGTTACGGAGAATAAACCACTGCGGACTTAACCTCTGGACTCCCGAGCTCGAAATAAGTGAGAGAGCTTCGAGTTGCTGAGCAAGCAAGATCCGTGAGTACGCACACACCTAAAAGTGCAGTGTGCTAAATAAATCAACCATTGGCAGGTCAACCGCAGAATACATAAACTTCTCTGTATGGACGTACTCTATATGCTATACTGATACTATAAACTTTGATAACTAATAGATTATGATCCGAGCTAGGGAGGCATATGGTTTATAGTTAACCTATAAAGTCCATCAAACTACCAAGAATATGACCACATGCAATAACATGAAGTTGCCACCGCACCCCCAAACGTCTTTGCAGCTGTATTAGCTTTAGCGGGCTATGAACGCTTTTTCAATGGACTGTCTGTGTGAAATTGTGCCCATTTAGTCAAAAGAGCATTTGTGAGGTCAGATCCTAATGATGGATGAGAAAGCCTGGCTTGCAATCAATATTCCAATTCATACCAAAGCTGTGAGGTAAGCAAGCTCACAGTGAACTGGGGTTTCCTCCAAAACAAACTCATCAAATGATGTCTTAAACAGACTTAAATTATCCTGGAACATTTAATTAATTTCTTTTTTTTTATGTGAGCGATTGACGTAGCTCAAACACCTGAACTCACATAGTAGGAGGGCATAAAGAGAGATTTTAGCCATATGGGGGATTGTTTAAAAAACTTATGAACAGTATTCATCCTTCCAGGACAGCATTTTACATCGTGCTACGCTCGCTTCCAAGAAGAATGATCTGAATGATCAAATGCCTTAAATGCTGCCTAATACGGTACCTTAAATTAAACAAGGGAGCATTCGATTTGGAAACATCAATTATAACATGGTCAGCAAGGTCACAAATTCTATTTATATATCTATATTCTAAAAGCTTTAAATCATATGACTGATGACATGACATAACAATAACATTCAGCTACATTATTGCGTACCCAACCCTGTCAACTGGGCAGTGGGCAATCGGGTCTATCTACTTTAAGACTGTTGGAAAACCATTCCAAATGGCTTCTGATGAAGCTGATTAAGAGAACGCCAATGACAAAGTCGAGTACAATGTACAACACTGTCATCAAAGCAAAATGTGGCTAGGTATAGAATAAAAAAAATAAAACATATTCATTTGTTTAGTATTTTTTGTTAACTACATAATTCCATATAGTCTTCATAGGTTAAATGTCGTCAGTAAAACAAATAAATAAAACCTTTAACAAACCTTTAACAAACACTTTCTTTAACAAAGAAAGTGTGTCAAAAATTACATGACGCCAAAATGCACATTAAACTGAACTCACACACACATTCTAAAATCTTTAAGAAATAATTTAAGAAAATTTAGTTCTATTGTCGCTAGATCACAGTGATTAACTGTTAGATAACATAAAAGTAATATTTACACGTTGCTCTCTGTTATGTCGTTGCAAAAATAATAAATATGAGAAACTGATTGTAGGTTTGTCTCAAGCTCCAAAACTACAGTAAATATAATACAAGTAAATGAAGATTTAAAAAAGTAAAAGTAGATAAAAAGGACAAAAGAAATAAAAATATGATCCACTGGGAATTTATTGGGCTGGATTCCCAGTTTGGCACATTGCCAACTCACAGAACCGACCATCCCTAATTTACAAAGTTATGTAAGTACAGAAACACAGCAGCCCTCATCTTATTACTCTCAGCCACTGCGAGAAAGCAAAGCCGAGAACGATGCTGTACACACTATACTGCATGTCATGTCCTGTTAAAGATGTAGTGAGATCAAATGCTCAGAAATATAAAAAATACAAAGGTCAACTTTGAAGATTTGTGCTATTCCAAAGATTTACAAAAAGATGTACCTGGTAGTTTTGGTGGTGTGCAAAGTAGTCAGGACATCCAGCTACAGCCATTCTCTTTTACGAATCCACGGAAATGAGACCGTACACATCCACCTGACAGTGACACAAGCACCAGAATGAATGAAAAAAAGATATAGGTTAAAAAACATTAAATAACAATGCAAAATATGTAATACACAGGGACTCACAGAGGTTTTGAAATAGAAAAATGCTAAGAGAGATTGGGGTGGTAAGGAGAATAATGTATGTAGACGTACCTATGTGTCCAAACCTGTGGGAATTATAAATCTGTACATGTCGATGTACAACAAAACATATCTAACAAAAAATAAACATCCCAACATACATCTTGTCAAACAAAAGTAAATGATGAAAAATAATAAAGACATTGATAAATTTACTTCCGCTCAGTAAGTAAGCAAATGTATTCATTTCTTCTTATTCAAGCCTAAAATGCTACTCCTGGCATGAGGCAATAGTTAATCTTCTGGTTAACCGGTTGGCTTATTTATTAAACAGAGTTTATGTTTAGCAGTGTTGCAATACAGAAACTAGAACTGTATCATCTGGATGTTCTGAATTATGATCATGTAGCCAGGAGGAGGCATTGGAGGCATCGGTGTGTCGTTTTTCAATCACCAGCAAATGCTGTGCATCATTCACCCAGACACAGTGAAATGTTCCAGGTTTAAAAAACAAAGAATTCTGTACTTTTGGTGTATAACATTCTATATGTAAAATACAATACAACCGAAGATTGTATACCTTTGTTAAGTTTCAATAAGTGTATGTGCTAGATGGACATTCATTATAAAAAGTGTTTATTTCACATTCCATTTTGGCACAAGATTACAATTTCAGAAGAATGATGTATCCTTTATTATAGTTAGAATATTAGAATGTGTTCCTCCTTCTATCAAGTTAAATGAGAGAAAATGAAGCCTCCAATGCTATTTCTTGAACCATGCTCAACAATCCAGTTACACAAATAATACATAGTTTGGGTATTTGTTTTGTCATTTAACATTTGAGATAATCCACTAACTAACTCCACTGACTTTGAGCCCAACTTAGTGAGGGGAAGTAAAATCTTAGTATTAAATATATCTATACTACTCTAAAGCTTTATATATAAGCATGTGACATCAATAGATGATGAAATGTAAATCCAGGCACAAGTGAACTTCAATGTTATCATTACTACATTAGTTATTGATCTTCAAATGTCCAAATTTGTGTCATGGATATAACAATACAGCAGGCTTATGAAGCATCAAGGTATGGCATCTCTATGTTCCCAAGCAGACATCGCTAATATGTATTCGGGAACCAACTCCACACTTTAGAAAGAGCGTAAATCACTCAAACATATGAGAAAAGCAGAAATGTTATAATAACAAATTGATGACCTCAAAACGTTCGCTACAACAAGGTCAGATAAGAATTACGGTCTTGTGTACACAAAAATACAAAAGAAAGTAAACAGAGCATTCAAGAGCATGTTATGGGAAGGATGGGCAGGAAGGAAACATTAGCAGTGAACAGATAGCAAGAAATACAGGGAATGAGAGAGAATCCAAACACCACTAATGTTTTGGTTTCATCCCTAGAACATTGTGATCCAACACTGGAAGCTCTAGTGCTTTGAAGCACAAACATAAAATAATCATTAGATGGAAAGGAACGGGCTTGCAGCCAACCAAGACTATGCGAGAATCTCCAAAGACCCAGATCTTCTCCATGAGCTTAAGCTGAGTTAAGGCTTGGTTTGAGATTAAAACCATGCAGAGTACAAAAAGCCGTATCTTATCTGAAAGTGATGAAGGAAAAATTCAAGAGTGAAGAGTTCAAGAGTGCCCTGTTGAACGTTACGAACAACTTCTAATATAGAGACATTTAGAATGGGAAGGATATTTAACAAATGGACTTGAATATCTTCAACTCTTAGAAGCAATACTATCGTTGAAACAAATGCTGAATAAGTAATCAAGATCTCGAAATGTACTAATTTGATATCTTTTAGTTATCTTGGACTGAATGTGATATAACACACTTCCAGGGAGAAATTGGTAAATCTCAGAATTGCCTGGAGATGGCGTTAAAACACTTTCCTGACTTTTACGATTACTTCAACTGTTAACACAACCAATGTAGGCCCAGATAACATTTTGGTCACATGATAACTACAAGGGGAACACAGGTCAGTTCTTTTAGTATTGCATATAGCTGCATGGGTTGGTTTTGGGTGCTTTGGATTCCTTTCAAAGTTGAAAAATGTGAAACTGAGGTGAATAACCAGCATAAACTCTTCACTAGTCTCCAATCTGTAACATACAATAGCCAAGTCACAGACTCAGATCAATTGATCCTCCACCAAGAATTCAAGGAAAATGAGCATCAAGGATCTTCTTTGGCACAAAGTGTTTCCAAAAAAAGCTAAAAAATTGTTTTACTTACTTTACTTTGGACTATATGTAGAAACTCTGAAGATGTATATGTAGCAAACATATTTCTAAATTAAGAATATAGAATAGAAAAAGTAATGGGATGAAATAATGCCTGATACGTTTGCGTGGAATTTTGTGCTGAAACATTTTTAAGTGGTGTAAGAGGTAACAGCTAAAATTACGGACTGGTAAATGCTTTACTGTCCAAACTTTTTTCAAACTTTTATATGGCTGGAGACCAGTACATGATATGAACCTCACATATAATAAATATGACTTGGTATTAACTTAAAATGTATAAAGCATTTTACTGTAATTGATACCCGAGGACTCTTTAGTCCTGGGTAAACCAAAAATGTTATTTAGATTAAATATGTGTGACAAAGTATTGAAAGAAACAGCCTGAAGAAAGAACACTCGTCTGAACATGCCCATTAAAATCATTCCTGGCACTTTGCCATGCCATTGTTTGAAAACTTTCCCCGCTCTTGACGTTTTGCTTAAACTATCTGCCCATGTTTCAAAACTGTCAGCTCATAAATCTGCTGACTGTGCATAATGGTGAGCAACTCCATGTATCATATATCACTTGTATTTATATGCAATGTTTTTGACTTAAGCTTTAGGGAATTTACTTTGTATGACTTTCTGGCTACATGGGGCTGTATGTCACTGTTTGCTTGTAAATATGTACCATATGTTGTTTAATTCGGGACTGTGTTTAGGTTCTTCTACTGCAAAGTATGGATTAATTGACTGGGCTTTTGTGCTCTTGTGTAGGAAACTTGGAACTAGGAAACTTTTGAGTTTATCAATCATTAGGAGGGATGTCCACATATTATTACATATAGAATGTAGCTATGTCTACTGTAGTTTATCACATAAGCAATAAAACACATTGTGTTTCCATACAATCTGTATTTACATGTATTGCAAACAAACATTGAAGAAATACTCGATTGTGCTTCAAAATGTGTTACATTATATATTATTAATACATAAAAATACATTCAAATAACTTCATATGATATTAGTCTAACTAGGGGTGGGTATTGAATTAAATGTGGGTATATTACATTTTATACATTGGATTAAACCTACACTCTCTCGCTTTCTCCATATATAATATATAAATGTATGTATGTATGTATATATATATATATATATATATATATATATATAGTTTGAGCTGTATTATGCAAAAAGTTCTCTGAGGTTGAGGTCAGTGGAAACATGTTTTGCACTCAGACAAGTCCACATTTCAGCTTGTTTTGGGGTAAAAGCGAATGCCAGGAGTTTATGTGCCAAAGATGAAATAGACCATCCAGGCTGGTGCCACATCCAGCAGCTCAGACTGAATGGGGGTACAGCGATGCCCTCGGCATGGGTGAGATGCAAATTGGTAAATGTACTAATGATGCGAAGTCTGCAACAACGAGTATTCTCAATTCCCAAACAATTATGTTGTAGGCATAGCATGTTTCAGCTATTTGAATTCATTTCCTATTTTTCTAAATAAATGAGAGGCATAACAAGAAGGTCCTGGGTTCAAGTGGGATGATCCTGACCCAGATTATTTTCCTTTCAATTTTTAGATTAAGAATACTTTTAGATTTAGAATACTTTTACCACTAAGTTTTCTCACATAAGTTGAAATTAATCCTCTATGCAAGAAAGCACAAATTTACACACACGAGAGAACACACACTAGGGGGCAGCAGTTATCACACGTGCCCCGGGGGAGTGGGCAGCTCTAATCAAGTCGCCCGTAGAGCAGTTTGGGATTTGGTACTCGCTCGAGGGCACTTCAGTTGTGACCTGTCGACCCTCGGAACTGAACTGATCTCAAGCCCAGTTCTCCAACCACCAGGTCACGACTGCACTCAAACAGGACATAAACATATATAAAACATAGAATTTGTTTAGGTCTAGGAATTAGATTTAGGTCTTTATATTAATATGAAAAATTATGTACTTGACAACAAATTACAGTATTTTATTTTTGTCCTAACTGCTGGAAAAGTAGTTTATATGAAAAGCAGAACAATCTGGCATTCAAAATGTAAACATATTTATATGTGCGTACATTCGTCTAGTAGTTAATGATTTGTTCCCACAAAACATTAAATAAAACATGTATTTTAACTTCCTCCCTTAATCAGACTTTCTTGCAATCACTTGTTTGCACTGGCGGATCAGTTGTGCCATCAAGTGTTAGGATGTGTGTTACTAACATGATGCACAGATTTAAATCATCATAACAAGCTGTTTGTAAACAGTAAACAGTAAACACAGCAACTACAAGCAGCATGTGTGTAACAATCGATATTTACATAAAACACATTCATTCATTCATCCACCGTTAAAAAATCTAACTAAAGACCAGCTAGTCAAAACACAACCAGTGCTAGATGGTTATAACTTGTTAACTAACATTTAACCAGTTTAGGGTATTTATTTTTTAATTTTGTGGATGACCAGCTGGTCTTGAGTTAAATGTTTAGCAGGGAATAAAACAATTTTAATGGAATGGTGAGATTTTTTTCTGTTTCACATTATATTCTACTTTATTCTTTAGTATTTATTAAGTGTTCTTATCTTATATGTCATCATATTCACCCTGATAAAAGTTTTGCTCAAGACCAGCTGGTCATCCAGGAATAAAAATACCCCAAACTGGTCAAGACTTAATTAACAAGCTATAACCAACCAGCACATGATGCGTTTTAACCAGCTAGTCAAAGCTGGATTTTTAGCAGGGATATTAAATAAGCCAAGACATAAATTATATAATTGTATAACTTTTATACCGACTAACATACATGTTTTAATAGTACAGTATTAGTCCAAATACATTTGCAAAAGAGATTCAAAAACTCACTTTATAACCGCAAGTTGACATAAGGTGCAGCTTGGAGGCTCCTGTAGTGTTTGTATCTCTGAATGGAATAAGGAACAGTTCATAATCAGCACTTCAGCTGATCTTCTTACACACACACACACGCACACGCACACACACATGCGGTTTAGGAACAGTTGAGTCCAAACCTCCTCCACTACTTTATTACCCGGCTGTACACGAGCGTGTCCGCCTCCTTTAACCCTTCCGATGGACACCGAGTGGGGATTCGAACCTGGACTGTACCGTGGCTTAGTGGTCACCACTACACACAGCAAGAAGTTACAATGTTACAAAGTCTTGTGTGTGTTGTTGTCTGTTATATTTACTTTGTAAATATAGTCTTGTAATCAGTAAAATTACCAAAGTCATTGTGCTTTTACTGAGCATTTTGCAAGCAAAAGAAAACACTACACATTAATTATACACACGAATTAAATTTGTTCTCATGTTGTGAAATGTAAATACAGTATAACATTTAGTGAAATAAAATAATTTGCCATCAAGGGTCAAGTTCACAGAACATCATATGGCAGCCATACTAGCAGGGTTGTGCCTTACAAATTCCTGAACAGTGTGTGTTTGGCCACAAAGGAGCACTTTCTGAGTTCTGGAAACTCAACCTTGGCCTCTAAAACCCTCTAAAATTCTTCTTCCCCTCAATTGAATTTTATGTGCCTGAACCGTGTGGCATGTTCAGTTTCCTTTGAGAAAGTCTCTCTGATTCACTATATTTTGAAGTATTTTTGTGCTATTTCTCTAATCCACAGAACATAATATTGCTCTTGCTAATAACTCAGAATTCTTGACATTCCTTTCGGGAACTGGCGGAGAGAATGTCGGGAGCCTCAAACCCACATTGTTTCTGGTGGTGGAAAGTACAAGGCCTGGAAATACCAAATCCAAAATGTTCAGAAGCTCTGTTTGATTTGGCCTGTGTTGGGGTATATGCCATGTCTCTTTGTCTGCCATCATGTTCATCATAAAATGATTGTTTTCTGACAATAGAAAAGATGATTATACTCAGTGATTTGCATAAGTCATTACAACACAAGACTAAAAAGAAAGTATTCTAAAATGTTTGTGCTTCGGTTAGTTGACAATTCCATCCTTACTTAAATTCATCATCTTGTTTTACCAGCACTTGATAATCTTATTTAGGTTTGTGGTTAGACAGACACTGGGTAAATACACCAAACATCACAATAGGTTGCCAGCCTGTTGCAGAGTCAAAGACAAACTGCAGACACAGTGAGAACATGCAAATTCCACATAAAAAGCCCCGGCTCACCATGCCAGCAATTGAACCCAGGACTTCTTGCTTGTGTGAAGACAGTATTAACCACTAAGCCATAGTTTAGGCATTTTAATACAAACATATTTATAAAATATTATCATGTTGTCAGAATCAAATTTCATAAATCAACACATATTGTATTATATGAAACTGTTATAATAGTATAATTTACTGGTGCTCAAAGTGACCCATTTTGATCTCTGAATATTGTGAAACAACTGAATAATTGGACTTTGGGCTGTGGTGAAAATAAATATAGACTGTAAATAAATATTTAATAGTGTGACTGTAAGTAGCTGGGTATTATAGTAATTTTGATAATGATCACAGTGCACTGTTTTATTTATCCCTGCAAGTACAATGCATCGGTACAGATGTGCTGGAGGATATCAGGTCTGTATGGGAAGTTTGGTGGGTTAAAAACCAAGCAGGACTTCCTTCTTAGCAACTGTTTCTGTGCTCTTACACAAATATATGCTTCAGGAACAATAATGCTGTCCCGGTTTAAGTAGCAGGAAAAACGTCTGCCTGTAACTGGACTGAATGGGTGTGTACGTCATTTACACAACAGTGTGATAAATCTAATAATGCAGTGACATAAACTTCCTAATCTTTGGTTCATAAAATAGTCAAGACAATCTAAGTACTTTTTTAAAGTATAAACATTAATATGTAGACAATTAAAGATTTAACCAGCACAAACAAGTTAATTTATGCTTGTTCATCCAGATTTATTTAATGTGCCTGAAATAGTTCAATGAAAGCAGCAGCTTTGTCGCCCTCCAGTGTGAATAAATGGATGGGCATCAAGTTTAATGTCATGGAATGGAAAATGTTCAATTAAAGAGGCTTTTTGTCGCCCTCTACTGGGTATAAAAAACGTCATGCCAGTACCACACCAAAGTATGTCTAACAATGTGTCTAAAATGTGTGCACAATGAATTATACAGAAATTCTTGCATTACAGGCACTTAAACATAATTAAGAATCTTTTCTGTTCTGTTATAAAAGCATTTCACAGCTGATTGTACTATGAAGGATTATGTATGTGACAAATAAATCTTTATTTGATTTGTGTAAAGGTCTAAATGTAGGTGAAATGACTTAGCATAATAATGTTCATCGAAAACTCTCGTTTAAGAATTTTAACTGAGGGAAAAATAATGTACGTTAAGTAAATGTGTGCAATAACACATTTTAACCAGAAGAGGTCGATGTTTCTGTTGTTTTTTAATTGCTTGAATGTTTTTAAAGAAAAACAGAGCCCAGATACGCGGACAATACGGCCACCAGGGGGCTTCTAAGAGCAGCAAGATATCTGTTTTATACACCTAAAAGATATTTGTATTATTTGAATTATTTTATAAGTATATTTGTTGAAGTGGTTTGGTATCGAAGTGGTTTAAATTTTGAAGCCGTGTATTTTACACTTTTACTTAAAATAAAAAAAATAAATGTCTGATCATCAAAAGTTTATTTTAGGTTGGGGTCATTGTTTTTACATTTGTACATATATTTTTTTTAAATAAAATTATGTTCATTTTTCTGTTCATTTTGTGCTATTATTTAAGTATTTTATTTGTATTTATGTATTGCACACTGGGCACATATTTGCTCAATGTTCCAAATTTAAAAAAACAAAATGAATGAAACTTGTTTGCTGTCTATACAGTGTCTTGCCTATTGATGTTACTTTCAATTAGGTAATGCCACACTTATACACAATTCTGTATTTAGTGAGAATTAATTACAACATGTGAGCTAGCTCCCCTGTAAGGATGATAACAAGAGCCAAAATGTAACAGGTATGATGTAAGCTATTTGTAAATAATGCTACTGACAGGTGAATGTTGAATGATGAACCAAACAAGTGTTATTGATCACCCAGTGCGGCGATGCAGCAAATTAATTCACAAATTGATTTAACCTCTTATACATTCTTGTAGTATCAATAGTAGTATCAAAACTGAGCATTTATTTACTTCAATGGGACGGCAAAAAAACATTTTTTATTGCTTTGAAACTCGACTGGCAGTGGATAAATGTCCCTGCCTCAGCATCTCTGGGCGTGATCGGAGTCAGACATAGAGCCATTATGATTGGAAGATCAGTGTAAAGACAAAATCCCGTAGGGCCGGCGGTGGCAATGGGCAGCCAACCCAAACGTGTGTCTTGCCCATCCAATTATCATTTTCATAATATATAATTAATCTCAAATTAATTTGATTAAGATGCAAGAATAGTCCCCTAATATTAGTCCACCCTAATATTGTAGGCTAAAACCAGCCCTTGATAGAAGCCAACAATAAGCATCCCCTCTTTAAAAATAAAAGAGAATTTGTGATGGTAGGGCAGTGATGTGTGAAACAGTCTGGTTCAAGGCATTTAACTGTAGATCTTGGTTTTGTGTAGAACATGTTTTTAAACTTCTGAGCTTTTTATTGCTGCATGATAATGAAGCCTCACCTCTAACAAGGAATTACAGACAAACCCAGTTTGATGATATGATGAAACTGTGAGTAGTTTGGAATGTAACTGATCAAACCTGCCCACACCTACCCAAAAATGCCATATCCAATCTGACACACAGATTCACTTCTTCCCTTTATTTAGTATTGATCCTCATAATACAGTTACAAAAAGTTACAGGTAATTTCTTAAATAATTCTTCTGCATTTGGTAAGTTAAACAAGTTCTTACAGTTTAAACATGGGTTTCTTTTCATATAAACATTTGCGTTCCAATCTCTATAATATGCTTGGCATGTCAACTTAGGGAAGATGATAGAGTCACCAGAAGCTTCATCTGGATAAAATGACATGACTGCATGAGCTACATACTCATGCCATGTTTTAAGACATGATACATCGATCATAATTCTCTTTGCAGTTTCTCCTCTGCAGGAAAGTGATGCTCCATAATATAGATTTGAACCAGAGCCTGAACATACACAGATTACTGTTGCTTCCAGTGTGTAAAACTGCTCATTTCTATTTCCAGGTTGGTGAAGAGGGTTTGGAAATTTCATTTTTTTCAGAAGGAGCAGAAGTTCTTCTATTACTTTGTTCTCGTTGCAGTATAGTTTCTCCAACTGAAATGACCAAAGCATAGTATATTAAGTTTATCATACCTTACCTTAACATACAACACTACATCAGACCGTACATACCATACTTAATCACATAATACCAAATAAACCACACTAATTTTTTTCTTTAAAAAGATTGACAGCCAACAAGCCATTTCAGCCAAAAGTTTGAAAAATGTGTCTGTTCTTCTTGACTGAAACCACGCAGATTCTTGTTCAGTCTCTCGTTATCTCAAAGATGAATGACTCTTCTGGCAGGGGCTCCTTTGTCCACCAATAAACAATTGCAGCTCATCCAAAATGCAACCACTAACCTGGTATTTAAACAGCATAAATACTGCCCCACCACAACACTGTTACCCAACCATCACTTAAATACTGCCATATCAACCCTCTGCTGCGTTCTCTTCACTGCCTTTCTGTAGCTGCACACTTTCAGTTTAGAACGTTGATGCTGGCCTACAAAGCCAAAAAAGATCAGCCTCTCCTTACAAAAGGAGTGTCAATTTCCCCATTATACAGGATTATCTTACTTTCAGGGTCTAATCAAACCTGCGCAGTACCATGTTACCTCAGAGCATCTAGCCTTGCTCAACTTGACCTTCCCTCAGGACTCGAGGAAGACGAGCATCAAGTATTCTCTGTACTCAAACCCAAGTGGTGGAACGAGTTTCCATTGACTATCAGAACTGCTGAGTATATTTTTAACTCACCTCTTTACCAAACTAACTCACCTATTTACAAAACACTTAAAGTAACTAGTCAAACACTTCTGTAAGCTGGTCTAGATCAGAGTCTGTCAAATGCTGAAAAAGTAAATGTAGGCAAAAAAAAAAACATCAAAATGAATATTTGTACTTTTGACTTACCATACTCAGTAGAACTGAAAAAGGAGTGCGGGTTGGAAAGTGTTCATTGTACTTATTGAATGGCTTAGGAAAGTTGCTCTTTATATTGTCAAGAACATCTGAACTTTTAAAGAAATCTTCAGGCTTCAAGCGTGATTCATGAATGCAGCCCAAGAAGAAAATGCTATGAAGCATCTAAATAAGACAAATATGTTTAGTAGACTTAATAAGCTTAAATTAACAGATCTGCTTGTCTCTCACTATTTGTTATATACATATATGTTATTTAGATTCACTGTTACCCTGGAGCAGTTAAAAAAGCCAATGTTTACATTTTCTTAATGTAACATTTGCTCAGAATAAAGTATTCGAGAATTAAATATCATTTTTCCAGAATTACTTCATATATAACATTTAAAATATACAATAGTGACTTCAATCATTATCATGGAACAATACCATGCCAAACACCTCATGCCAAAACTACATTCATTAGTAGTATCCATCATCACTATATAACAATGACCATCAATAAAAACAGTACATGTTATAACATAACAATAGTAAAATTATATATCAAATTAAATTTACACATTATAACAATGTAATAAACGATCAAAAGAAAAAGTTATTCTTTAGTTACCATCAGCCAAAACACAGTGTGTATGTATGTATGTATGTATGTATGTATGTATGTATGTATGTATGTATATATATATGGTATTGGCCCGAGTATAAGCTGCACCCAAATCTAAGCCGCACCCTTAATTTTGAGAGGGATTCAGAAAAAGATATAAAAATTAAGTGAATAAAACTTGATCTAGTATTTTATTCTCTTTGGGCTGGTGTGGTGGATACTGGGCTACTCAAAGCTCAAGGCAATTGTCGCTAGGTGACGCAAGGCGTCGCTTCCAGAACTTTGGTATGAGGTGGGCGGTGCCGGGGGCGCCCTTGGTAAGAACGGAGACACGGAATGACCAGAGGAGGCGACGTTGGCTGGGTCGGTATGAGATGATAATAAACCCAATAA
>JAOTRQ010057361.1:0-14095 GCA_028565875.1 Hoplisoma paleatum | reverse complement strand
ACACACACACACACACACACACACACACACACACACACACACACACACACACACACACACACACACACACTTATTAACATATTAATATGACAACCATTTAAAGTCTTACCAGGTCAGTTACAGCCTCTTTGAGCTCCCGAACTTTTTCTTCCAGGTCCAAATTTCTCTCGGTAAGGGTCTCCACCATTTCCTCAGCTCCTAAAGCAGCGTCCACCTGATCCACATTCAAACAAATGTTAACTAAAATAACTCATTCTAGCCCTAATTACCCAACTAGTCCATGTGATCTAAAAAGAAAAGCATGAAAATATGTGGCAGAAATAAACAGGCTAGTCATTTGCACAAAAATGCATTTTTATTCTTTTTCTTTCAATTAATTTTGCAGATTTGCCGTTTGGGAGTATGGTAATGTCTATGGAGGGTATACATTTGCCTGACACACACTCCTTCTGATGTGTGAGCAGTACTACTGCTTTTTTATTTACTCTTTTACTTTTTATTTACTTTTTTATTTATTTACACTTGTAGATTTGTGTATGAGGTGCACAGCACAATCTCTGCAATGTACCACTTTATGTATTGGCATCTTACACAACACTTATACATTCACATAATAGTCCAGTCCACGCAGCAGACTGGAGACCAATGTCTACTAATAGTATTAGTTAACTGTGCATGTTAGGGAGCAGCCAGCCAACCAGTAACAGAGCACGATTTAAACCCGAGAGCTGAAAATCTTGAGCAATATAATGTTTATGGTGCACTTGTGTTGTTTCTGTTAAGGACCTGCTCTTTGAGCTCGTCTATGGTTTTCTCTGCCATCTTCAGCTCCTCTTGCACTTTTTCTTTTTGCACCCTCTGCGCTTCCAGCTCAAAGTTCTTTTTCTCCATCTGTTTCTGCAGCTTGCCATGCTCCTGTTTTTCGGAAGCGGACAGATCACGCATCCTGACATACACACAAATGAACATCTGGAGTAAAGACGCTGATAATGCTAAAAGCAAAGCCATAGTACATATAGACAATACACCCACCTGACCAGGGCCTCCTTCAGACGAGCATTTTGCTCTTCTAGTTGTTTCACATGATAACTTGATGCTGCTCCATCTGAGCCTGGATGACAGTAATATGGTAGTTGGACACTTGACCATGTCTTTGTAGCACATCACATTTTCAAACGCAAATAGTAACAAAATACTAATAGGGGACTAATATGCCATTTTTAGTTATATAAGCCACTTATTTGAACAAAAAAACTTGAAGTATGTAGTGTTTTGTAATTTTAGTCCATTCAGTCAAAAGAGCATTTTTATGGCTGAGCACTGAAGCCTTGACTGATCTTTAACACTAGCTTTATTTAATCCAAGGTTCATGGTACGAGTTTAATGTCTGGAGACACGTACTCATTACACTGATTTTTTTTTACACTATACACACCTTTAGGGATATGTAAGGGATATCTGACCAAGAAAGAAAACGATGTAGTGCTGTGTCTGGCCTCCACAATCACCTAAACCCAGTTGGGTGAAGGCCAAGCAGTCAATAAGTGTTTATCACATATCAGAATAATTTTAGGTGGATGCCTCATGAAGGAAAGTGCAATGCAATGTGCAAAGCTATCATCAAAGCAAAAGAAATCATATTCCAGGTTTAATATTGTTGGTTTACTACATAATAACACAAAGTGTTACTTCATAGTTTGGCTCTCTTAAGTATTTAACTATAATTTAGAAAAGAAACTAATCAAAAAACACCATTAAATGAGAAGGTATGTCCAAATGTTTGGCCTGTACTGTATAGATTTAGGTGATGGACTTCTTTAAGCTGTTGGTCAGACACAGTCACATCCCCAACTCTACAAGTTAAATACAATTTTATTCAATTACCTTTCTCTTCTATTTCATGTTTAAGAATTTCTAGGTCCATGGTCAGTTCCTCCACCTTCTCTTTAAGTGCATCAGCCTCCATCTGTAAAGACTCTGCTCTTTCCTCTGCCATCTCCTTGTCCAATGTAGCCATCTCAATAGCATCTGCTGTATCTGCCATCTCTTCCATATAATGTTCTTTTGCTTCCAGAGCTTCCTTTGCCTCCTGTAATAAAAAACAAAATTAATTAATTATTAACTATAATTCTTAATTAATTAGGACTTTAATCTTTGACTAAAAAGAAAGAATCAAACTGCCAGACAGTGCATTATTGATACACCACTGAAGTGCATCGCTTTACCTCAGTACTTCAGTTTATAGAGCACCTCTCAACAAACTTGTGTTTCTTGGCACATACACTACTGAGGCCACCAAACACATTCTTTTTTTTGCCTTCGCCCCTGAAACAAACACTTCCACTTCTCTTCTCAATCTACAAATTTCCAAATGTAAATATTCATAGAATAATTTGCATGAAGCTTTTGTGGCTTCATGTGGGCGATACAGAGGAGGACTATGAGGTTGGTTCACCTGTGCACATGTTTAAGTAGATTGTGATTTATAAATCAGAAACCTGTGTGTAAACCATTTCCTGTGGTTGAGCACATGCACACACATTCACACATGCACCTTTACTCGAGCATCCACCCAGAGTTTTTTAAATGAGTTCCCAGGGCACTTGTACAACAGAGGACAAACATCATGTGTGAATCTATGAAGCACAGGTGTAAATAGAAAGTGAGAAATGTGACAGGGAAATGAAGCAGGCAGAGTAAAATCAATTCTGGATGTATAGAAGAAAATGCTTAAATAAAAAAACAATAAATAAACAATCTATCAATGATGGAAACTAGGGTTGTAATGATAGTCTAACCACAATGCTATATGGCATGAATATTTAAAAAAATATATTTATTTATCTTAAAAACCTAAACAATATTGTACAAACAATATTGAATTAAGCCTTATTAGACAACTTGGTGAATAGCTGTTTGAATGCAATATGAAATACTGTTATCAATTATACGTCAAGTGAATCCGTTCATGAATCGTTCTTGGGTACATTGTTACATCCCCGATAAAAACTATGAATCAACAGTTTTGTGGAAAGCATTGAAATGCTATGTGCCAAAATTCCGATACATAGCTCTTTATTTTAGGTAGGTATCACTGTGTGTGTAGACACAGACCTTCTTAGCTTCTTTGAGTTGCTTCTGAAGCTCATTCTGTTGTTCTTGCATTTTACTCTTCCACTCCTGAAGCTGCTCCAGTTGGATTTTGTATTTCTCCATCTCTTTTAACTTGGCTTTATCCTCTGCTCGCTTTATCCGTAAAGTCTCCAGCTTTTCCTCCAGATCTTTCACCTGTGCCTTCAGCGCCTCCTCCTCCTGATGACACATAGCCACATAGCAATTAGCCTGGTCTAAAAACCATTTTCCTACATTATAATGGTTCTTGAGTCAATTCCACCAGACACATCCCTTTCATTGTGGTCTGAGGGCTTTTGTAATTGTATTAACATTCATACATACATTATATTTTTGTATATATTGATGGGTTGATAGCATGTGTGGTGACCCACCTTACTCAAGATCGGGATGGGTGGAGCCCCAGGGGAGGGAAGTGTTCCAACAGGAGAAGGGATCATGGGAGCAGCTAAGGGGGTTTGTGCAGGAGTGCTGGTGTCACTGCTGCTTATCTCTCCTGCCGAGGCCGAGCCTGATCCCACCTTCGGCCCAACTCCAGGCCGTGTCTGACAGGCACACATAGAAAGCATAAGTAAATGTTGTGCAAGTTCTTCAAGTAGAACTCCAATTCCAATGAAGTTTGGACGTTGTTTAAAACCTAAATAATAACAGAATACGATGATTTTCAAACCTATATTTAATGGAATACACTATATGTAGAATATATTTAATGTTCTAACAGAATTTTGAATTTAATGTCTGCAAGATGCAAAATAGAAAAGTGTCCTGTGGTCACATTTTAAATAGCTTGAACCCAGCTTCCAAAACTAACTGGGATTTGCAAAATAATTCTTGGTAGTGTATAACAAAGAAAGGATATATATACATATTTAAATGTAAATACAATATCAAATACACAATGAGCAAAAAGCAAAAGTGACATTTTTTAACATTTACAGTCTAGTCCAGTAATTACTGAAGCTTTTTGACAAGAAACAGTCACTTGTCCAATGTTACACATAAACAGACCGATTTAAACTCACCTTTGGTTTCCTAACCACCGTCTAAAGAGAAAGCACACACACGAAGACACACAGACACACACACACACGTCATGAATAATTACGGGAATATTATTGATAAACTGAAAATGCTGTTATTACTGAAAATACTGTTAGGCTCAGTAAAGGCAGACATGAAAAGAAATATATTTATATAAAGCAGATTTAAAAAGCATTTCGACCAACAAATTTGCATTTCATTTTGTATGGATATAATTACCATCGTTCCCATCAATCTACACTCTCATATATTCTTATACCTACAAAAGCATTAAGATCCAAAAATAAGCTTTAGTTAGAATGTTTTCAAAACATATTTGACACGCCCAGCCAAAGCCCACTTAAACCCTATCCAACATATATGAAAACATCTAAGGATTGCACTTAAAGGGTATCGTCATGAAGTAAATTTGAATAAATTTTGAATAAATGAGATTTTGTGAATGAGATGTTTTATATTCCTCAAAAACCATTAACATATTTTACTAAATCTCATGGGAGATCACGACTAGACTGCTGGGTGAAACAAGCATTATAACAAATCCAAATCAAACCCCCAATATAAAAAAGTTCAATAAGCCAAGGATAGTGAAAATGTTCTGAATTCTTCAGTGCAAGTGTGTTTGCATGTA
Source organism: Hoplisoma paleatum (assembly GCA_028565875.1). Taxonomy (NCBI): domain Eukaryota; kingdom Metazoa; phylum Chordata; class Actinopteri; order Siluriformes; family Callichthyidae; genus Hoplisoma; species Hoplisoma paleatum. The sequence goes on along the minus strand of JAOTRQ010057361.1, from coordinate 9,291 downwards.
ATATTAATGTACATATTACACATCAATTTAAGTTCAGTTCTCTACGTTAAATTAAAACCTCCTGCAGGCAGAGTTAAGTGCTTGGTACCAATCTCTCAACAGACACACACACACACACACACACACAAACTGACAAAGGTCTTTGAACAAAGACAATAAACGCTTTCACCTTTTGTTCCACAAAATGTTCTTGAGATTTAATATATTCCTACTGAGTGGTGCAGTGATTCATCTCATTTGCCCACCACCACCTCTATGGGATATGGGTTCAAATCTCACTTTGTAGGCATCTACACCCGTGGTAACCATGAGTATACTTTGAAATATACTTTGTGTAGTGTAGTTTTGTACATTACTTCACAGAACATAATTTACAACAATGTTTCTAACATCATGTTTTAAACATGTTTTTCCAAGCGATCGATAAGGTATTATCTGATTTTTACAGGGTGATAGAAATAAAAAGCACAATACTATACCATCTTTCCATATATCTTTACTGTACAAATTGGAAACCTTAGGGGGACTAAGAACTAGTGACAATATGAATTATTTTACTAAGTTTATTATGAATTAAATAGAATTTTTTAATTTTTAATCTTTAAATTAGACATTATCTGTGCATGCCACAGACTATACATGAAACATTTTATTATGCTGCAGTGAATACAATATATTTAGACTGGTACAATAGTAATCAACCAACAACACAACTTACTTTATACACCAATGTGTGTGTGTGTGTGTGTGTGTGTGTGTGTGTGTGTGTGTGTGTACGCATCCCGTACAATCACATCCAAAGCACCAGAACTACACATGTCCAACCAATCAAAATCATCTTTTATCACGCATTTTAGGTACAATCACATAAGAATGAATAAATCAAATGCTATGTACCTTACGTGGAGCAGGCGTCTGTCTCATCATTTTGCCAGATGTGGAAAACACACACACACGAACACGTAAACACACAAGCACACACAAAGGCAGAAAGAGAAGGAAATAGCAGAAGTGGCTCAGTCACATTAAGAAATAAACACACAGGGGAGAACGGATCATTCCTGTAGCAAAGCTAACAACACATAGCAGCAGCAAAGCCGAGCCAGACAAAACATTCACACCCACGCACGCACACACACACATACACACACACACACAGAAACAGTGGTAGTCTGTGCCGCTATGGAAATGCTGAAGCCTCTGTCCTCTGTCTGTTTACTGCAATAACCAAATCCAGTCACTCCTTGTCTGAGCTTTAGATAAACTTATCCGTTAAATTAAGTGATTCGAGCATCATCAGTTTTCTGCAAGTTTACAGAATATTCATGCTCTTTCACAGCATCCATCCTAATCCTTCTCTCAGTGTATCATCCTCTCATTCTGGCCTCTCCTATAATCTCCTCCTCTCCCTCCCTCTGCTGCTTTTCTGTGCCAGCAGTTGCCATGTAAGTACATTACGTCACTCCCTTTTTCCCTCCTCCCCTGGGTGAAAAATGAAAGAGAGGAGAGAGAGAGCAAAAGAGGGTAAGTGAGAGTGAGAAAGGGGGTATGAGGGATGCTGGGAGAATAATGGAGGTCTGTCTTGTAGCCTAGCAACATTTATCCAGTACACTTCTATGAGCTATTTAAGCTGGCTTTCCAAAACTATTAGGCAAGCTTAAAATTTACATTCAGATGCCAGTTAAATAAAAGAAAAAAAAAACAATAAACATAAACAGTTTTAGAAATATATCAGTTCATTTGTACAATGTAATGCATCTTAAGGGCAACAAATAAATGAACTACACTTACAAAAGTTTACCAAATTGGTATTTGTAGACTTATTTTAACAGGTTTGTCCAAAACTTGTTAAAAGTTGCATGCGGTCAGGTGGTGTTACTAACACACCAGCGCAGAGAATCTAAACTGCCAGGTTCAGGTCTCAGTTGCCTGGTCTGCTAATGTCTTCAGCAGACAATGGATGAAAAATGAGGATGAGAAATGGCCAGATAAATTAATGATGCTGTATGTATGCTGGGTGTTCATGATGCTTTCCTTAAAAAGATCAGTGCAGAGGTCAGGGCAAGTTAAATTACTCCCTCCTTGGGCATTACTAAGGGACCCCAGCAATAGATATACTATGCTTAACAAGAAGAAAGATAAAAATGGAAAGTGACAAAAAAAACCAAAATGATTGATATATTTAATCTATATTCAGTGACCACTCATGGCCAAGGAATAACAGTGCACGCAGTGTGTACTGATGGAGGACCGCTCTGATATCCATTACAAAGGGTGTAACGGGAAGAGACAGGCAGATCAGAGACAGAGTTATGGATAGATCGTATTACAGAGCTGCAGAGCAAAGATGGAATGATGAAAGTTTTTTTGTTTATACACACTAGAACAAATAAAAATATACGCTAAAGCTCTAGAGACCTGTTAAATAGTAAGAACATGTAAATTTGGCATCACTTTGTATAGTATCGGATTAATGCAGCATCTAATTTACACTCTGAGAATATAACAAAAATGTCTACACGTTGCCAGATATCTTATATTCTACACATGACATGGCATGCAACTCTTAAGTTTTGCTATAAGTCTTATTTCAAACTAACCTTTTTTGTGGATAAATGGCACTTTGAAATACTATTTTTAGAAGCGTATTTAGCATATTATTAAATCAACAGAACAAAAACCTTTTATAAAATTAAACTCATTTTACGAGGGGCAGTTATAGCTTAACAGTTATGGTACTGGTCAATTTATTAGAAAGCTGACAATTTAAGCCTTACCACTTTCAGGTTCCACTGTTGGGCCATTGAGCAAGACTCTAAATCATTAATATGCTGTCACATTTGCAAAATGTCAAAAACTGCCAGGATTTTTTAAAAGGTTTGTAGCCTTTATGTATATTTTTGTTTTCTTTAAATATTGTAAAAATATATGTGTATAAAATTCTTTTTAAATGGGCCAACTTATAGATTATGTCAAACACTTCTATGACAAATTCTATCAGGGGTGGCACGGGGGCATAGTGTTTACCACTATCACCTCAAAGCAAGAAGTCCCGGGTTAAATTTCCAGATAAGGATCTCGGGGGCTTTCTGTCTGCAGGGTTTTTACTCAGATAACTCTGGATTCATTCCACAGTCCAAATACAAGCAGTCAAGTTGATTGGAGATACTAAAATTGTCCTGTCAGTGTGTGTCTGTACCCTGCAACAGACTTGTTACCCTTTGACCTGTTCAGGTGTTTAGTGTATTTGCCCAGTGTGTGTCGCTATGATACCAAAATAGGATTAAGTGGTAGTAAAACTAGATAATGGATGGATGAACAATAAATATCTAAACATATCTTTTATGTTTAATTTTAGTAATAATAATTGATTACTATTTTAAGGCTTAGCAAAAAAAACGAAACAGACACGATGTTGCTTTAACCAGCACTGCTGAAACATCAGATATCATATAGCATGAAGTTATTGCAACAAATCTAATAAAAGCACAGGGAAGCTCTATAATAGGCACATCTCTCTAAGTGGAAGCTCAGATTTCAAACAAAACATGACTGCTTGTGCAGTTTTGCTGTCTGAAACATTAGTAAGTCACAATCTGACTTTAGAATGGTTATTTAGTCATTGTATATAATATTTGCGTTATAACCTGTGTGTATAATTACATAAATGTGTATGGTAATTTACTAAAGTGAAGCTCAGTCAGTGAAGCAAAACAAAGTTTTGCTTACTTAGTTTGCGCCTCATAACAGACACAACACAATCATTTACAAGAACATCCACACATATATTCTTCATGATCATTTTAATAGAACTAAAAACTGTTTATATAAAAACTAACCAAATAAAGAATCTACTGCTACATTTTCAGCATTTAGCAGACATGGGCATGGGAACACCTGCTAGGAGGAAGAAGCAACACTAAGGTACTGGACAACTGATTGGACAAAATTAAAAAATAACAAATCAAACAAGTCTGTATATTGAGATATTGACTGATACTCCAGATTAAACGTATATTTTAATAGTGATTACATTATTCTTATAAGTCTTTTGTAGGTTCCACTGATGGAACTATGTTTCACCTGGTGTATTAGCAATAAAGCCCTTATCACTCTTTTGCCATGACCCAGCCTTGAGACGACCTGTTCTTGGCAAAAATCATTCCAAATTATTCCAAAATCATGTACAGCATTTTGAACTGTTCAACTGCATTACACAACCTTTATGTAAGGACATAAACAAAAATGATGTTCCATGAACATCGTATCAGAAAGGCTTAATGACACTACAACTTGAACCAGTCTAGAACACTGAAACTGAAAAAGTTATAATGCTCTTGCAAAGTTCTCGTCATTTCCGTACTGAAGGGAATGTGTATGTCTTAATACACACAAAATAATACACGCATTCAGTAAACATGCTGGTCAATTACACAGCTAAGCAGCTCATCACAACACTTACTCTTCCAGCCAAAACACAAGATTGTCAGCTAGCAAATTGAAACAGATCGACAGAAATGGTACTCCATGGCACGCACACACGGACACGAATAAACACACAGACACCCAGGTCCACACGAGTTAATACATTTATAACAAGGGTTAATAGCATGCATCATGAGCTGGATTGACTAGGGTTGTATGGTTAGTTAAATGGAGAAAGAACGTGCGGAACCTTTTTGGGTTTTGCTCCTCGCTGCACACTCAGAAAGAGGAGAAAGACGTAAAAGGATGAAGATCAACCAGTCATAGTGGGGCGGTGCACACTTGCCTTTTCCCAAACTGTTAAATGTCAACACTTGTACAAGTACAGAAGGCCATATTGTGTGTTATTTTAATTGATTAAGAAGTAATAAATGATTGGATTAATATAAGCAACAGAGAATGGTAGTTACCATTTTTGGCCCTGTATCACTAAATAAAAGAAACAAAAAGCATGGTCACTTAGTAGAGAAAGTAGAAAAAATCTATTACAATATTTCTTGACTGTAACTTCTTGAAAATCACTGCAGCAGCTTCTCATGTGTAATTATTTATTGTTCTTTTTGTATGAAAATGTAAGAAATGCATAGCAGTGGCTTGACAGGAGAACAAGATTATAAATAAAGATATATATCGATGTTGTACAATAGTAGCGTATACAATGTCCAGACATGACATTGTGACCACTGGAAAAAAAATTGAATTGGAGTGAGCCAAATAGCCAAATTTTGATATGTAGATGTCATTGATCAAACACATTCTCAAATTCTTCAAATAGTCATTATATCAAACACAGTCATGAATGATTTCTGTTAGATCTGCAATTCACCTCACTTTTAGCAGTCAGGACACTTAAGGAAAACTTAGAACCTTCTTGCTGTAAGTGACAGTGATTCCCACTTAGCTAGTTGTGGGATTGTATTGGCAGCAAAAAAGGGACCAACAAAATAAAAAGGAAGGTGGTCATAATGTTATGCCTGATCTGTGTATACTTTAGCTTAGCTTTCAGAAAAAGTCAAACACACCCCCTTAGGTGTTTGGTGTAAAGCCTGAAACTCACCACTTTATTTGTCTTGAGTGCTTCTGGGATTTCTGTGAACAACAACAACAACATAAAAAACTGAAGTACCACCTCCAGATAGACAAAATGTGAGACAGGTAGCGACTTTCAGTGGGACAATGTAGTACGTTTAAGATATAATGTCTATCTACTTTACCAAGAAACATCTATTATTGCCTTTCAACCCCACTGACCAACAGATCTTAAGACACAAGCTGACCACAAAGTCATAAGCCTATGAAAAACACAAGTAATTTTGTGACTTTGTGTCTTTAATTGTGTTATCAAATTAGACAGGACCGGGTATAAATAAAAATAAAAATATTGTTTTAGTCTTGATTAAATTTAGTTTAAAATCCAAGGCACACACATGCCTAGCGTATTTAGGTTCAGCAAAATATTAGGTTTGGCCTTTTAAAAAAATCTGTGGCTATAAGATGAACCAAAATCTTTTTTCTCCACATAAACAATTACCAACGCAACATATACTTTATGTATTTGCTATCAAACTACAATGAAGATCATACTGTTTCCTATTTTCCATTAGCATCACTAACTGCAGAACATATTCTAAATAAATAATGCATTCAAAGTAGAACTACTAAAATAGATATTATGTTTAGAACCTTTTTTCACACTGATAATTACAGGTGGAGTTTCCAAACTTGCAGTTAACGCAGAATGTGCCATTATTTCATGAAGTAATGCAGATTGCATTACGCCTGCTTAACAAAACTCAGAATGGCCAGACATGATCCCGTCTTTTTAAGAGAAAATCTTCCATCTGATTGGTCAGATTTTATGTTTGATATCGGGCTTATATACACTTCACAGTCCCCACAGCCTCCACAGTTTGTGGTGGTAAGCTCACCTCGTTTAGGTACTTTAGTAGTGATAGGTTCTGGAGTATCAGGGGACGTTGTGTCGTACCCATCATCCACCAACTGAATCTGTTTAAGGTGGAAGGGTGTCATAAACAAAACAGATTGTACAGTCACATAAACAACATTTAACAAAATATCACCTTGGTTTACTTTAAATACTGCAATTACCTGGGACTGGCGCACAAATATCCCATGGTTCTCCAGGCAAGTGAAATAGCGCTTGCCTTGCACTGTGCCATCATTTTTGCCTTTGGGCTCCTCAAGGATAACCCCCACCCATTTTCCTGAGGCAAAAAGTGTGGTGCCAATGTAGGCTACGGTGCCACGATGACCCTTTCCAATGACCTCTACTAGAGAGCCTACTTTTGCTGGCCGTACTCCTCCATCTGAACTCATCCTGCTGCTACCACTGCTGGTGGTCTAAAAAATAGGAAAAAAATAACAATAGTGATGTTATGTTATTAATGTTCGAAGCTTCTGTAGAAAATTAAAACAAATATATGACCATTTCGACTGCATTAAGAACCAATGCTGCGCAGGTATATTGTGGTTGAAGTTATGTTTCTTGAGGATTCAAAATGCTCATAAGACTCATTTGACAGTACAAAGGAGGTGGGTAATACTTGTTTTCTTGTAACACAGACACACCTAGCAGACTGCAATTCTACAGTGACATGGTCTATATTACTTACTGTACAATTATTATTTTTTCTACAAATAAGAAGACATTCCAAACTAGCTGAATTTTAGAACCACACTAGAATGGATTTTATCAATAAACTATAATGGATACAATTATATCATTACAAAAAGTGTAACCTAATAACTGTGTGTGTGTGTGAGAGAGAGAGACTGAGCAGAAACCCATCGAATTGCATAATAATAAAAACAAACATCATCATCAAGGAGCATGACATCTCCTGCCCAAGTCGCCCAGCAACATAAACGCTGCACAAAAGAAACATGGAACAACTGCATCTGAAGAGTACATACATCATTAAAATAATACATTTAAAAGTTACTTTCTATATAAAAATTAAAACCATTCTAAAAAACTATATGTTCACTGTTTCTTGAAGCAAATTCAGGAAATGTCTTGCTTTTTTCCCCTAACAATTTTATGTATTAAATTTGTCCAGTTTGCTGATGATCCCAGATTGCACCATGGAAAGTATATTTACAAGTCATGCATCCTTCAGCTTGTGCCCAGTTATTATGACGAATTATGTCTGCTACATACCACCCAGCCTGCAGGTGGCACCACCGAGTTCAAAATCTTGCCACTGGTGTACTAGAACACAGATTCTATTCTTTATAGTACAAACTTGCTTTATTCACACAGATATAAGCTCCAATGACTGGCCTGCATTGTTGAGTTTTTGTCTGTACTTACTATTTATATATTTTTGTATAATTATTATTACACCCGTTAGTTATTGTTGTGACTGAAACAAAGCTTGATTCCAGTTACAAATACAGCACTGCCAATTTGAACCACCCTCAGTATCCATGACACTAATCTAAACTTTATTATACTGTAATCAAGTTTGAAAAAATGAATGATGAAACTATTACATTTACAATATTAAATCAGGGGTCATCCAGCTATTTGGGGAAATCTATTTGCTTTAATAAAATACAAAATGACGTTATTCTTTTGCATTATACTTCAGTATAAAACGTAATACATTCGCTTAAATGAAAAGCTTTCATTTTGTGTCTCTAGTTTTTAAACATAAAAATACTGCACACATGCTCAAGATTCAAATACATAAGAGCAAAAATTACCGTTTGCTTTGTATTTAAAATGATTGCAACCAAAAGATTTGAAAATCAGTTCAAAAAAGTTAATTCTAAACAGACAAACAAAACAGTTTAGTTTTGGATTGACAACCATAAATATTAAGTAACAAATACAATTTATTTCATATAATTCAAGAAATAAACAACAAATCTGATATTTGTCATGTAAAAAAATGTAAGATTGTGAAACATGACAATTAATTACAGTCAACTCATGGTATTATCAGTGGGTTTTGTTTAGAGGTGTTACAACAGTCTCATGAGCCTCCTAGGGCAAGAATTTATTCAATCTAGGCATGGAACCAGAGCTGAGAGTGCACCGATATCTGCACCACCCAAGGCTGTACAGCCGCCACAAACCACGCTGCGCCACCCACAAATCAACATCTAAAATTACCTAAAATATTTTCATTGCCTTGAAATAAACATGACACACACACTTTAGGATCTTGGCGCATGATGTGTAACTAACAGAGACCAGTAATTATATTAGAGAATGACGTCATCATGTGTCATCATTACAGTCAGCTACCGGTCACAGCATTGTTTTGAAGAAAGTACTGAAAATGTACTTGTAACAAATGTAATAAATCTCACTCACCCTGCTGTAATTGTGTCTCTTTATTTGTGCCATCCTGTTTCAATGATGTGTCCCAGTCCTTCTTCACACAGCAAAATTCTCTTTATCTTGTTCTAACTCTGCCTACCTGAACTCTCTTCTATTACACATCGCTCTCGTCTCTGTTCTTTTTCTTCATCCTTATAATAACTGGATGAAAGTTGCTGTGAGCGTGGACCAAAGCCAGCAGAGTAAAGCCGGGTCCAGTTGCAGGGATGCTGAACCAAAATCCTCTTCAGCATGTAAATGATTGTCTGAATGGGTGTCTGTGTATGTGACAATGTAGCAGGTTTATTCAAATAATGCCTGTGGTTAAAAGCTATCTGTGAAATAGTGTCTATGAGAAAGAATGGTGCATTCAGGTCAGTGTGTGTGTGTGTGTGTGTGTGTGTGTGTGTGTGTGTGTGTGTGTGGGTGTGTGTGTGTGTGTGTGTGTGTGTGTG
>JAOTRQ010057343.1:0-14096 GCA_028565875.1 Hoplisoma paleatum | reverse complement strand
GTGTGTGTGTGTGTGTGTGTGTGTGTGTGTGTGTGTGTGTGTGTGTGTGTGTGTGTGTGTGTGTGTGTGTGTACCTGCTCAGTACCACCTTGTTCAGTTCTTACTAAATCAATGCTAAATTATTTGATAATAGTGTTATTGTTGTTGTGTGTGCATTTTAAGGTGTGCACACTAGTCCTATTGTTGTGGGCCCCCGATTCAGGAACAAAACAACAGTCAGTGGTCACGGCACCTTTCATTTAAACATTTGACTTTACTAAACAATACATACACATTTACATTTTCAGTATTTAGCAGAAGCCTTTACCCAAAGCCACTTACATGATACAGTTACAGTGTACAGTCTGAGCAATTGAAAGTTAAGGGCCTTGCTCGAGGGCCCAACAGCAGCAAGCTAGCATCGTGAGGTTTGAACCAGCATCCAGTCGGATTACTAGTCCTGTACCCTAACCACTAAACTATAGCTGACCCACATACACACGAGGACAAAATAATATTTTATTATCTTCACATATAAGCATAGACGAGTGGAACATGGACTACTTTAGTACCCAGGGGCAAAAGGAGGTGGATTATGACAATATTCCGTGGGTAAAGGATTTGCTGTAGATTTAGGAAGTCCAGCTTTCAAGTTGTTAATGAGTCCATCTCGTTTTGCTATTACTGCAGATGTCTTTTTGTTTGTCATTGGCATGTTCTCTTCTGGATGGTTCTTCTTTTTCTGGAAGATCTTCTTATACTGAGCCAGGCTGAAGACCTTCATCTCTGTTGGGCTCTTTTGCTCAGATCGTTGTTTAGGTAGCCGAGTCTCTCCTCCAGTGGTGGGTTTGCTGAGAATCTGTGGTGATGTGCCAACGGACTTGGACCTAGCCCTTGGTAGTGGAGGAGGTGCTTCCTGAAATGTATTAACAACATATATTTACATCATTAACATTTTTTTTGTTTTACTCGATATTAATACCACACACCCATATTCTTAGCATTGGTAATATCGCACGTATTTTAATACACATATTAAGTGATTTAGTACAAAGTTATTTATTGCACTAGATTAATGCTAGTACTACAATTATAAGCGGTAATATTAGATCAATACTAGACATAAGAGCAGTGGACGGAAGGTAAAATAATACTCCAGTAAAACTAAACATCTGATCAGAAGTCTAACATCTTCACCCACTGAGCTACTACTTGTCTTGGTTCCACAATATTTCATGTCTCTTAGATAGGACCAGGGGTGTCGTGTTAAGTTTATGTTTTCTTCCATTGCCTCCGTTATTGCAAGGCTGCTGCATGGACCGGATCATGATGTCTCGAACCCAGGACATTTTAAATAAAGTGCAGGTTGTAACTTGATTGGTTTGATTACCCTTTTCTTTCAGTATTTAAATGTATTAATATATTTCTGCACACATGAGATGTGTATTGGAGTAAAACGTAAAATATTTTAATTTACTTATAAATGCTCCGGTAATGGTCAGATTCACAAAATTATTACTTAAGTAAAGTAACAAATGAAATTTACTTCCTTACTGTCCACCACTGCCTGAGAGATAAGATAATACAATGCTTGAATGATGTTTTGTGTGATACGTTACCGTGTCGTGCAGGTTCATAATTCGAAGCTCCTCGTCTAAACTGGGGTAGAGCCTTGGACGACTGGGTATGATCTCCCCTGTGAAGTTTGTGTTCGGGTTATGAGCCAGAACTGATGGATGAGACAATCTGGATTGTGCTGGAAGTGCAGGAGGTTGGTCGTCTGGGGTATTTGGCTGAGTGTGAGCAATGTCTGGCCATATTTCAGTTTCGGAATGACAGGTATTACTGGGGCTAAACAGGAGTTCTGCACCATCTACCTGCTCTTTGGAGAAATGATGCTGGTCAAAAGAGAAACTGTGCTAAATTGGAAAAGTGGTGTTTATTTAGTTGCAGCGTGCTTTAAAAGTGTTGTGCAGAAATCACTGACCGGATCACAGGCAACCACGAGCAACTCGGTGAAGGGAGCGATGGGTGTGTGGCGATGGAAAGCCACCAGGTCGTCGAGGGAGCGATGGTGCATCTTTTCACCTACGATCACATACTGGTTATCTGGAAGCATGTCGATCATAAAATGCCTGCAGCAATCATTGGCTCTAAACAGGTTCAGGAAGGTTCAGAACAAATTTGGGTGTGTTTAGTGTTTTAAGTTGTGATGCGTACAGTTGTTTAGTTACAGGCCGTTAGAGTAATTGACTCACCTATAGGACAGGGTGTATCCTATTCTGCTCTCACTGACGCGAATCAGGAAGCAGCCCGGTGATTTGGTCATCAGCCTTTCCTCTGACTTCCTGCAATGCAATCAAATCAGCACTGAGATCTAAAAAATGTGGTAATCTTAATGAAGATGAACTGTGATTATCTCCAAGAGCATCATTACTGTTACATTAAAAATGAAACCATAACCTCAGCTCAGGGCTTAAAGTATGAACTAGAGATCATAAGTTGTATAGTTTGAGTCCTTTAGACCTCATTTTTATGCCTCTTGGTATACTTTGGTGTGCTTTTGCTTCTCTATGTATAAGGACCTTATCAGATTATGTCTGATAAAGTTTCCCCACTGTGGGACTAATAAAGGATGATCTCTTTTTATACAGTTACGTCTCCTAAAAGCTGTGAATGTATAAATATTTACAGTACACCATAAAATCTCTATCTCATTTCAAAACGAGAATTACTGTAAATCAAAATATGTAGCCTCATGAGTAGAGCTTTGGGCTATCTACCAGACGTTGGGGGTTCATGTCTGGGCTACACATCCACACAGCTACACTATGATTGAGACCTTAACTCTGTCTGCTCCAGATGTGCCGTATGATAGCCGAACCCCGCCATAGCGCTCAGACCCTGAATTCCATACAAGCTAAGATATGAGAAGGAAGAATATTAATATGTGTGATGGTTAGTAAAGACGTTCTAGTCTATATTTTGCTCTTATTGTGGAATGCGTTCTCTATCGCCATCTTTCCACATAACTGTGGTTAAAAAATATCTTAAACTTTGTAAAACTGCTTTAGTTTAATAGGCATAAACACAACAATCTTCAATACAAAATCCACAGTGTAAAAGACACAATATTTTCTAATAATTTTATGATCGGCATCGTGATAAATTGGCACTTGTTTTGAAGTTTCGAGTTCCACCAGACTGAACGTCACTTAGTCACTGTGTTATTGATGCAAATACAAAAGGATGTTTATCACTCGCAAGCTCAAAGAAACGTGAGTCAAGCCTTTTTTATGGTACAATTAAGGTTAGGTACAAATTGTGCTCAGTTCCACCCGAACTTAAACATTTTTAACACTGTATGAATGAAATGCTGCATAACTTGAGCAGCACAATGTGTCCAGATTTAGTTCACAAGTCTACAAACCCGAACTGTTGTGCTCGGTTTTCTCTGAGGTCTTTTCAGTGTTCTGACATTCTTTCTTTATGTTGACAGCACCTAGCAGTAATCTTTTTTATCCTTGTCAGGTTACAATTGCGGTAAAAAGAACAATGTTGACAGGGTAGACATGTGAAAGAATTCATCCAAGTCCTGTAAAGTGTAAACTGTGCAGTGTGTATTAATGGTTGTGCAAATACATAAAAAACTAACTATTGTTTATCCTGGCCTAATAAAATGTACAGCTTATTGCGTTTAAAGTTTCGCCGGTTGAATATTTCATTTGGAGACGTCGCTATGGTATTATTTACTCAAGTTATTTGTTGAAACTAGAAACTGTGTTTTGGTATCGGATCCGATTTCACACCGGGTGACATAAAATGATCAGAATGATCTGACACACAGCGCATAGAACATCAGGATGACATTGTGAGAACCTTCCGGATATCAAGCTAAAATGTGTTGAAGTAAAAAAGAGAGATATACTGGACTGAACTGGACTTACACAGCCAGTTTCTAAAATGAATGCACAATAACACTCTTCTATATGTGTAATTAAAATATAAAATTACCGTATAGTCTATAACATACTGCACGAGACTTACTTCCTAGAAATGATGCCATGAAACCATTCTGGAACGACCCCATCTTTTATGATGCAGTTCTTCTGGTACTCCCTGAACCAAGCGATGACCACATCTAGTGTCACCGCTTCAGCCATAACAAACACCACGAAGAGTGTAATATGCTAAACTACAACAACGACAACAAAATGAAACAATTACTGAGCAATGAGAGTCTTTAGAGACTTAATCACTATAGTTAAAAGATTTCAACTCTTACCTGGACTATAAGAAAACTTGATCACATGACGATCACTGAGAGGATCTGAGCATGAATCAGGTCCAGGAGAAGGTGTGACGCGTTTATAAATAACACAAAGAGGTTTGAGCTTGTGAAGGAGAAAAAGAGGTCCAACTGGTTCTTTCACTTCATTTCAATATGATTTGAATTCTTTTGAATATTCAGTACAAAAATGGCCTGCTGTACCTTCCTGTTCCACGCTAACGGAGAGTGGACAGGATGCACTAAAATCTAACACAGCATACTGAAAAAGAAAAGTCTTAACATATTTTATATTAATTTATTTATAATGAATTGAATCATTTAGATTTAGATCGAGAATACTTTTTACTGTTGTGCTTTTATGAATCCTTTTATTCAACCCAATCTGTGCAGTGAAGCACACATTTAGTGAACACACGCAAGGGGGCAGCAGTGAGCACACGGTACGTAGTGAGCGGGGCAGCACTAGCCACAGCACCCGGGGAGCAGTTAAAGGTTTGGTGCCCACTCAAAGGCACTTTGGGTTTAAAAAGTGTTTTTCGAAAGAGCCAGAAATGTACTGTACATGCAAGAAAACCACCACCTTCCATACTTCAGAGTGCCAGTGGTAACTCAGTAGGTCGGGTATTGGACTAATAATACTAAAACTGCAGGTTCAAGTCTCAAAAATGCCGTGGGCCCTTAAGCAAGACCCAGTCATGATCTTTTAAATAAATATAAGAAATATGTTCCATTAGAAATGTACAGTGACTGGTTTCTGTTATTTTGTCCACTTCTTCAGCAGAATCATGATTATATAAAGTATAATAAACAATATTTGCATGAGCTTATCTGGTTTTATTATCTGCATGACATCGAAATGGATGAAAGGGGAAGATGACACCAGCGCTGATCCATAACAATAGTATGTAAAATAATAGATTTGCATGTGGATGCATTATATACTTGTTCGGCTACTGACTGTGACTGATAGTGGTCAGTACTGTCATCTCACAGCAAAAAGTCCCGGGTTCCATTCCTGGGTATGACAAATCGGGGCTTTCTGTGTGGAGTTTGCATGTTCTTCCTCTGTCTGTGGGTTTCCTCCGCGTACTACAGTTACTTTCCACAGTCCAACGACATTCAGTGAGATGAATTGGAAATAGTGAAATTGTCCTGTGTGTGTGTGTGTCTGTACCCAGCCACCAGCAGATGACCTGTTGAGATATTTAATGTAGTCGTCCAGTGTGTGTCACACAGTGATCCTAAACAGGATTAAGCACTTAAACTAGATAATGGATATATAAATTGATGGATGGATGGACGGACAGACGGGTGAGAAAATGCTGTGCGTAGCATTAAACCAGCTTTTATTAAGAGTTATTGTAGCTTAAAGTTTCACCAAGGGCAACCAAACCAGCCATGAACAATGAGATCTGCATCAGTACTAGGGACACAAAACCAGAATATCACTACTAGAATCCTGAACGAACGAATCATTTTAAGATTTTATAAAAATTTATTACATGTAAAGTGGGAAAAAAACACAACAGAAAATGCAAATTAAAACAACTGATGCTAATTTGGTCCATATTAAAAATGGGAATGTGTTCAGCTCTTCACCGATAATCATCCACATATCCTAATAAATCACACACATCTAAACATTCTACTTTTTTTTTTTTTTTTTTTTGGGGGGGGGGGGGGGTTGTATATGCATGTTATTCTTTTATAAATGTGAACATTTAACCCCTTCAGACCCTGTACACTTGTAATTTACTGTAGAAGTGGATTCACACATTTTACCCATGTTGCAGGTTCTTCTCAAAGCACCTAAAGAAATAAAGAGGAGCCAATCTCGTCTACATATTTTGGAAGATGGTAAGAAACTGGACCACCCATAAGAAAGCCAGAGTAAAGGGAGGTCACCGTGGAGATGAACCGATGCAGAAATCCCATGGATGAGAATCTTTCTTTTATGGGTGCAAGATCTGAAAGGGTTAATCCCGAATTAACAGTTCAGATTAAGACATTTTAACATGACCTTTTAAAAAAAAATAGAAAGAGAGGGATTCTAAGAAAGAAAAAAAAACTATATATATGACCAGCAGGTGGCAGTCAAGATCCAAAATTGTCCTTCACATAAGGCGTTTTGCAGAAACTTATCTAATAAAATGTAAACAAATGATTTTAAAAATGCTTTTTCATGAAAGCGGTGGACACCAAATGTTTTGATAAATGAGGCATAAAGATGAAAAGACAATTAAATAATACTAAGAGGTTTGAGAGGAATCTGTGTGTTTGTGTGGATCGTCTCCATTTGAAAGATTATTTTCATATGCTGTTCAGCTCCTGGAGTGTCTGATCCAGAACTTGGTGCATGCCCAGGTTTTCCTCTTTAGCGCTGGCTAATTTCTCTGCAAGAAGAAAGAAGAATCATCGTTAGCTGTGGCAATGTTAGTGTTGCATGCAACTGGTGCACTTAATTGCAAACGCCTCGTCGTGTTCACTGTGTTGTGTGCAGTTTTGTTAGCATGTGATGAACATGCACACGTGTCGCACCCATAACTTAATCATGACTAAATATGCACACAGCAACCATTAAACTAAAAAAAATCATGCCGTTCGAAACTGTGGTGGTAAATACGTTGTGTTAAAATGACTCGAGATATAAACTTCAGCTCACCTTTGTCAACTTGCAAATATAAGAAGGACATTAAAAAACATAAAGCGCTCGTTTATTTGTTCAAATGTGTCCAGGTCAGAATCTCAGAGTCATGGTGGCTCTGGTTCCAAGAGGAAAGCGGTCGAGACGAGATACCTCGTCTTTTTAGAGAGACATAAAACTGAAACATAAACTTCATCGTTTAGAAACCTGCGAGCAGTCAATCATCCTGTTTTTGAGACGCGCCATCAACATGAACAACTTTCCAGAGTCTCCAGAAACTGTATAACATTTAATTTATTTCCACATTATACTCTCTTGATTCACCCTGC
The DNA here is from genome assembly GCA_028565875.1 of Hoplisoma paleatum. Lineage (NCBI taxonomy): Eukaryota > Metazoa > Chordata > Actinopteri > Siluriformes > Callichthyidae > Hoplisoma > Hoplisoma paleatum. Next base: position 6,853 of record JAOTRQ010057343.1, on the reverse strand, counting down.
ACGACGTCTTAAGTTAGAATTCATGTTACACTCATTGATGTTATTAGTTACAGTAACCAATGCCAATCTGAAGTCAAGTCAACTGTAATTGTTTAGCACTTTTTATAATAGACATAATAGTCTTAATGCAACGACAGAATTCAGGACCGTCAGACAGGAAAACGCTGTTAAGCAAGAGATAGTGGCAAGGCAAATGTACTTAAAAAATTATGAGAAGTATTATTCCTGAGTGAGGAGGAAACAAAATGTAATAATTAATAGTAGAAACGCACTGGTGCGATCGTCCCTGCACAGTCTAATATGATTTTTTTTAATCGTAGATGATAAAATTGCTATAAATGTCACACAGCAGCTTTTGCAAGAAGATCCGTCTGGTTTCGTTTAGAAACGATGATGAATATGATGATGGTGAAGAGACGCGACCCCTGTGAAAATTCCTCCTCATGCACTAAATCACCAAATCCATCAAACGTACAGACTGCAGCTTTAAGAGGAACGTTTATGGATGTGTGTGTGTGTGTGTGTGTGTCCCATGTATGTATTACAAGTATGATTTTTGCGCATATCATTTTAAATAAAATATCAGAATGATGAATAAAAGAATAGACGAGAGCTTCTTGAGAAAGAAGTGAAAGTGTTTTATTGAAAGCGGAAGAGAAGAAGCTGCAGAGCAGACGGGACAGACGGCAACGTCTACAGGGAGGTCATATCATTCAGGGCGTGGTCCAGCTCCTCTGAAATGGCCTTGTATTTCAGCTTCTGTGCATATAACTCGTCTACGTCGGCCAGGAAAAAAAAGAAAAGAGCAGCCAGGGTGAGAAACAGGGCGAGCAGAGAGGAAAGAGGAAAGAAGAAAATAAAACACGTTTAACAGAGAAAATAAATTCCACAGCCACAAATGAACATCCACGTCCACGTCGCTGTTAAGTACTTCACCGAATTCCAGATGTGTAACGTTTCCATCTAGTAGAGAATAAACTTGCTTTCACTTGCTTATATTTATATATATAAGCTTGCTTGCTTGCTTAAATATATATATATATATTCGTACCCGCCCACAGGAAGCCATTTGATTTGCACTGACAGGAGACATTCTTTAAAACTCGGAGGATTTCGGTTCGTTCCGTTCACTCAGCAGAAAACGGCGTCTCCAGCAAAAACGCTTCAAGATGCTGAAATATGAAACTCCCGAACCAAACGCTCCGTTTCTGTTGGTCTGTTGGATGGGACTTTCGTTATAGTCGTTATAAACCTTTAATACAAACCAGCGCAGGACATTCAAACCTTATTACACACAATGTTTCCTTTCTAATATCGGAGTGTGTCCAATAACACTCTAGCTGACCCGAATGGAGGTCTTTGGACTATAAAAGAAAAATGCTGAAAGCTTAGGAAGCTTGGTGTTTGATGTACTGAGCTACAGACCACCGTTATGTACCACTACAGCACCACAATTAAACCGTACCACTACAATTAAAGTTGCTAAATGCTGAAGATGTAAATGTAAGAACGTGTGATCTGTAAGGTCATTATGATTTTCCATATTTGCATATTTCATTTCAAGCAAAACATCTAGATTGTCAATAAACGTTTATAAAACCTGAAGCATGAAAGAACATGTTCATACCTTCCAGATCGTCAATAGTTTTCTCCAGTTTGGTCACCGATCGTTCTGCAAACTCAGCTCGAGTCTCTGCCTGCACGCAAATATCCAGACACAGAGAGGATTTTCATCCACATCCTTCCATCATCTAGGGTTACCAACACTTAATCCAATTTAGTGTCACACACTGGTGCAAATACACTAAACACCTGAACAGCTCGACAGTCTGATACAAGGTACGGAAACAACACACATACACACACACAGGACAGTATCAGTTTTGAAGATATCAGTATCTCCAATTAACCTGATTGCATGTCTTTGGTCTGTAAATGAATCCAGAGTACCCCCACCTTCCCACACACACACACACACACACACACAAAACCCAACACAGAAATACTCGGCAATGGAACCCGGGACTTGTGCTGACCGGTAAGCCATCGTTTGATTACACTCCCATCTAACATCAACACATATTAATAAGGAGTAAACAACACAGTACCTCCTTGAGTTTGTCACTCAGAACCTTGATCTCCTCCTCGTACTTGTCTTCTTTTTCTGAGTACTGAAAAACAACAGACGATGAAACTGGAGTTAATAATTCAGCTGCTATTTTTTTGTCTTTTTTGTCTTGCTTTTATTTTCTATTTTAATTTGCTTTAAATTTAAATTTAATTTGCTCCTAGCTCCTATTCTATTTTACCTAATTCAGCTGCTATTTTTTTTATCTTGCTTTAATTTTCTATTTTAATTTGCTTTACCCAGCTGCTATTCCTAAATACGCACTGCCCGATGTATGTACTTTATGGATTTTTTGGGGGGATGTAAGGTGACCTTGAGTGTCTTGAAAGGCGCCGGCAAATAAAATGTATTATTATTATTATTATTAATACTAACCAGTGGCTTTAGGAATTAGTACCAGATGTCTAAACCCAGAGACTTAAAATAACCCTCCACTCATCAAAATATCTTTGTGTGATTTAATAGTTCTAGTGGAGCAGGGTTAGAATACACTCCCACCAAAATGACACACTACAGAGTTATGACGGTGTTATTAACAGGACGGTACCGAGAGTCTGATGAATGTGATGCTGTGTCATCTTTACCTTCTCGGCTTGAGCTTCGAGAGACTTGAGGTTGTTGGTTACATTTTTCAGCTCCTCTTCGAGATCGACGACCTTGCTGTAAGGAAGTCAGGATGATCATCGTTAGTTTGCTTTACTTTACTTTACACTAGAATGTCTGGTCATGTAAATAAACAGTCTGGTAAAGTACAGGGACTGTTAGAGATGTAACGATACACTTAACCAACGATACGATTCACAATACTGGCCTCACAATTTCCACTTATCAATTATCAGTTTTGATCACTGCTTAATCCTATTGAACAATTCTGCACCTACAACTGACATAGGTGAACGTTTTTGGACTGTTGGAGAAAATCGGAATACTCCGAAGAAACCCAGGTAGCCTTAACCCAGGAATCGAATCCAGGATTTCATGCTGTGGTGGTGGTGGTAGTGCCACCATGCTCACGATACGATATGATTTCTCATTATAAAGTTTATTTGTGATTATATTTTATTTATTTATAATGTTTTTATATAAAAAAGACAAGTCCAGTCCTTTTATATCTCAAAAAAAGATACAAATTAGACCAAAATGGGTATGTATCACATTTCGTGCAAAAAAATCTAGACCTCCAGCGCCCTCTGCTGTTTAATGAAAATACTGATTCAAATTTAAATGATTTACTGATTTCAATCGTGGCCCAAGTGAATCCATTATTGACGATTGTTTTTTTTAATTTACGAATCGTTAAATTATTATTAATGAACCCCACAGATCTGTAGATGTTTTTGTACCATTCAGACATCTCGGCTCGCTCCTCTGCTCGCTCCAGTTCACCCTCCAGTATCACCAGTTTACGGGCCACCTAACGCAGAAGCCACACGGTTCAGAAACACGAAGGTCAAATAAACAAACACAAAGTTGTAACTGCGTGATTCCGACCTCCTCGTATTTTCTATCCGCCTCCTCAGCGATGTGCTTGGCTTCCTTCAGCTGCATCTCCTGGATTTCCATCTTCTCCTCGTCCTTCATGGCGCGGTTCTCGATCACCTTCATACCTCTGGTGGGTTACGAACAATTCATGTCAACACTTTTTATTTAGTGCAAGGGGGGGTCCAAACATTTTGCGTCTAAGAGCCGAATGTCTAAGAGCCGAACATTCAGCTTGGCTTGATTATTTGAACTATTAACATTATCGTTATTAAATCTATTATAATATTTTAACATATATTGTTACTATTATAACAACTTTATATCAACTATTACCAAGTATTTTCAAATCTTTTTATTGTTCCGCTCTGATCAGAATTTAGCAGCTCCAGTGACAAAGAATGAAATAACAGAAGAAAACATTTTGTGTTTACTCTTTATTTATTACAAAACATGATGGAGACGATTTGATTTAAGTTTCTGAGATACCGAGAAACTACGGAGCGCCAACACCACCTCAATGGTCTATTTCGGTAGAGAACATACCAAACACCCCTGTATTCTTTTTCCTTTTTTTAAAGATCTTGAACTAAACACTAAACACTTGGAACAAGTCTTTAACACTCCACAAAATCACAACCTAAAAAGAAAAAGAAAAAAAGAATGAAGAGATCTTTTCTGTACCTCTCACTCTCATCGGCTGCTTTTTCAGCCTCTTCCAGTTTCTGGAGGGCAGTGCCCAGTCGCTCCTGTGCCCGGTCCAGTTCCTCCTCCACCAGCTGGATCCTGCGGTTCAAAGCTGCCACTTCTGCTTCAGCCTGAAATTAGCAAACCATAAACAGTCATGAGAAAAAGAAAATCAACTAACAAATGCAGCTTTTTTTTATTACATTTACTGAGAAGTTTGACGTGGTGACGGGTGCAAACTACGGAATCCGTCACCATTTATAAACGCAGCAAGTTTTCTCAGAAATTAAAGTTGGTTCACTTTTAAGGAAACGATTTACAAAACTGCTTTAACGCTTTGACATCTGCATAAAACAAAAGGTTAATAAACTTTACGTATGTGATTTTGTAACCAAGAATGAGAGATGATGCATTGCTGGGTCACATAACCTGGCCTCCAGAATCATGTGAATCTGCTAAACCCAGCGGAGATGATTTGGGATTTGGGGTCGGACCACAGAGTGAATGCAAAGCGGTCAACATGTGCTCAGCACCACTGGGAAGTCCTTAAAGCACGTCGGAGAACCGTTCCAGGTGGTTCTTCATGATGCTGATTTAGAGAGAACTTTAAAGAACTGTACAAAGCTGTCATCACTGCAAAAAGGGGCGACGATTAAAAACCATAATAACAAACATAATCTAGTTAGGTGTAACTGCATGATTCCAGAAATGGCCGATGTGTGTGTGTGTGTAATAAAACAAGCAGAATCGTTATAGCGCTCGATGCTCGTCGTTCGTTGGCGTTTCCATTTCTGCCATCACTGTGTCATTAGTAAAAATACAGAAATAAAAACCCGCGTCTGTTTTCGTGATGAAAACCTCCGACATAAAAGTGTTTACATTTACAAGCTGAACGTCCCTGTTGAACAAAGCTCTCACAGTTGTTCAGGTACCTCACACACATACACACTTCCCATCGTTACCCATAATCACATCGATATCAACAGGTTTTAATTACAGCTGACGTGCTTTTCTGTCGAAATGCTTCAACATTTTTGGAACAGTTACGTGTTCAAAAGCTGCTGAAAAGCAAAAAGCAGTGGAAGGGAAAAGACCGGTCGGTGTTTTACAGGGGAGCTCGAAAGGTTTCAGAACAGAATCTGAGATATTTCCACTAAAGTCTGTGAATTCCTGACTGTGGTTTGGTTTATAGATGCCTGGCAGAATATCACAGAGTCACAGACTGAATCGTTTATCCAGGAAAATCCACCGCAAAAAGAATGTAGAGCATTTATATTCAAACCAGGCAGAATAATGACGGTTCAGATCCTGTGTGAGGGGTTTATTCATTATCTGGAATTAAAGGTTTTCCCCTAAATGCCATTTATTTATATATATATATATCACATCCATGACAAGAATCGGTCGTTCATCACAAGGTTCCAACGATATGCAAGTCACATCAAACGCACTCTTAGACAATTTGGTCTCTTCAATTTGCTTTACATGCATATTTTTGGACTGTGGGAGAACACCGGAGTAACCGGTAAACCCGGTAAACCCACGTGAACATGCGAAGAACATGCAAACTCCGTACAGAAAGCCCCCGGGCCGACCCCGGAATCAAACCCGAGACTTAATGGTTTGCACTGTTGCTTCACCAGCTAGAAAGTCAAATAGGGTTTGATTCCAAAGTAGATCCGTGGCTTTCCGTTGAGTTTGCATGTTCTCCCCGTGTTCAAGTAGGTTTACTCCGGGGTAGTCCGGTTTCCTCCCGCAGCCAAAAGACATGCAGCCAGGATAATTGAAGATACCCAGCCCCCCCCCAAAAAAAAAAAAAAAGTTTTGTCTTTTCTGTGTTTGTGTCTGTAGCCAGGAGCACACTGACAACCCGTTCATGTGTTTAGTGTATTCACCTAAACGAAAACTAGATAATAGATGGGTGGATAATCTCTGGTGGGACTCGTTACACTGTTCTGATTTACATACGTAAACATGCAGCTTTATTGTTCCAGTTCCAGTAAGACGAATCTTCCACACATCGGTCCATCAGATTATTCACGGGTTGATTTTGTTGAAGTTCGTTTAGAAGAATGAAGGAACGATCCCTAAACCCAGCGGAGTTTCAATAAACTAATAAATAACGAGTCCCAAAGATTTGAAGTGAGATTAAACCTTGAGGAAGCCGCTGACAAAGACAGGAGGCTGAAACACACACATACATACACACACACACACATAGGAAATGGACGTGATCCACATCCTCTACCTCTTCTGTTTTTTTTTCAGGGTCAGAACCCTCCTTCCCTTCGTCACCGCGTTCTCCAGCTGTGAGGAATGCACGCCTTATATGGTAAAGAAACACTCCTGAATGACCACGGCAGAGGCCAGGAAGACGTGAGACAGATCCGTCGGGGGAAGAAAAACGACTAAACGGAGCCATGTGTGTGGAGAGACAGAGTGTGTGTGTGGAGAGACAGAGTGTGTGTGTGGAGAGACAGAATGTGTGTGTGGAGAGACAGAATGTGTGTGTGGAGAGACAGAATGTGTGTGTGGAGAGACAGAATGTGTGTGTGGAGA